>MAPW01000043.1:0-238604 GCA_001689995.1 Tilletia indica | reverse complement strand
AGCAGTGACTCCGAAATCGCAGAAGCAAAAGGAGAAAAAGCCCTTTCCCCGCGGAAGAAAACGATCACACCAGGACAGGCACATCACAAATTCCCAACGCCGAAATCCCAAAAACAAAAGGTCCAGCCCAGCTCAAACCGCAAAGAAAAAGGAAAAATGAAGGCAGTGGAATCGACGAAGACAACGCCATGCAGCTCCCCAGCACCACGCGTACATTCGAATTTTCAGACGATCTCCAGAACACAACTTCAGCATCGATTCGGAACGCTCCTTCGTCCTCAAACACTCCCTCCACAAGCCGTGTCATTCTGAATGTGGCCATCCCATCTGCCGTTACGACACCATCTGAAAACTCTGAGCGCAGCTCATGTGCTTCGAAGCCCGCTCAAAACGTGAAGGTACAGCCCTTGGTGACGTATGACAGCGACTAGCGTGCTCAAAATCCTTCACCACTCATAGTATGCCTGTATGCCACAAGCCCAAAGTCCCAGTTTTTTCCTCACATTCAAACACCAACAGGAATCCATGAAGTTTTCACGTTTGCTTATGATAGTGACATGACAGGATCACTTCTGCTTCCTCCTCAACCACCTTTAACAACGTATTGTCTGCATCCTAACATGAGCAGAAGTCCTTCCTCAGACAGTCAGACCTCAGCGTTGTTTGAACTGTTGAAGTTCTTTTGTTATTACAGCCGCTCTAACAGAGTAGATACGCAGCACAGTCTGGACGTAAGTCGTAACGGAATCAGGGTTCGGGCAATCATTTTCTGAGGATGCTCAAAGCGTTAGCCTGTATACCGTCATCATTCAACGTCCATTCGTTACTCCTTTACTCACTTTTGGGTTGAATGAGACATTTTGTACGTAGCAAACCAAAATCAAAACAGAATTCTTCTTGCGACCCTATAGCACAAACAGTGTTCTAAGTGTCAAAGGTATGAGCTGTGATTCAACATTAGCTAGGCTGCCGTACACGTCTCTTACTCACTTCTGATTTTTATGTTTTTTTCGATACGAAGCCGGAAACAGTCGAATCCAAGAGAGGGAGGAAACCAGGACTTCGAACGACGAAGCGAGCCAAAGGCGTTTTTAGAAGTGGAAAGTGGACGGTCGATTCGTATCAAGCTCATAGGGGACCAGTTCGTTCTTCGTTATTCTTCGTATATCCGAATCGGATTATGGACCTTCGAATTTGGTGAAGGTTCATGTCTGCACACGTTGAGTACTCGAGCGTGATGCACGCTTCGTTGGGCTTTGATCGAGAGAGTCGTCGGCGCTGTGTTTCTCCGACGTTCGTAAGCTACTGCTGGAAGCGGTAGTTCCAAGGGACGTGATGGATGACTGTGAACCGCTGCTGAGTTCCGGATGAGGATCGTATGTATCACCAACCGCAGAGTTCGACTGACTAGCTGTGGTTGCAGCTCCAGAAGGCGGACTCGATCCGACTGGATCGACAGTTGCTGTAGTTGCAGATCCAGAAGTAATCGATCCGCTAGAACCAATTGCTTCTGTAGTCGTAGATCCAGAAGGCATCGATCCTGTCAAATCGGCATTCTGACTTGCAGAAGGTACTTGAGCAAAGTCTTCTGGCGGTGGTGTCTGCCATGCTTGAAGCCAATCCTGTCCCGCAGCAGATGTGCTGTGAAGAGGAACCACCGAATTGGAATAGACCGGGCTGGTTGCACTCTCCAATGTAACGACGAACTTTGGTTCGATACCGTAGTCGACGTGCTCGACAAAGCCACGACCACTAGCGAAACTGCCTACTGGCGGTGAACGAAAACTGATCCATCGAGGACTAGCATTACTTGACGTCGGAACCAGGAATCGAATCGTAACGGTTCGCAGAGCGTCTCCCTGGAAGTATTTTGTCATAGATGAGCGCTTCTAAAAATTTAGACACGTTCTGGATTCTGATTCTGCACATCGCACTCACGATAAGGACGACCGCTATCAATGTGTATTCGCTTCCCTGCGCCGCAATGACCCTTCCAGCGGCACGTATACGCCAAAGCTGCTTGAGGATCTGCTTGCCTTTGTATTCAACGTCGAGAGGATTGCCAGGTCGCACGTGAAGCTGACCGCTACAGCACGACATCAGGATTTGGCGATCATCGACTGCCACTGCAGCGTTTACCGTTGCAATAGAGTGCAGTGCCGGAGGCTGCTGAAGTCCCGAGACGTTCAGATGAAAAAGGTGAGAGCATCCATCGGAGGTCAAGGTCTTGCTTTGAATGCGAAGCCATCCTGACGGCGCTTGCTCGCTCTGAAATGTTGGAAAACGGAAGGTCGTATCACAGTAGCTGTTTAGCGACGTGACCTCAACTACATTGTCGTCCGTCTCCTGCGCAGCTGCCGTGCCTTCTGCCTCGGTACCCGTGTTGCCTTGCAAAGCTGCCATCCATGCAGATGATTGCGGCTGCTGCGCTGATTCTGTGCTTGGATTCTGCGTCGACACTCCAACGTGCATGGATTCCAGATGCACGATGAGCATGGGAGGGCTCTTGCTTATAGAATGCACAGTACCGCTACCGCCTGCAAACTGGCCCGTAACAGGAGCATGCGCCAACTTCGTTTCATTGGAGGAGTTGAACTGAACTGTGAATCGTCCCACGCCCGTGACCTAAGCATTCGCAAGACGCAAATATCAGTATCAGATCTCTTTGAATCGATCTAAATTGATCGAAGCTTACTTGCTCCTCCACAATCCACTCACCAAGAACGTATGCCCAGTCACTGTAAATGATGTAGAAGTCGAAGTAACCACCTTTCCAAACGCACGGATACGCCAGGGTTCGTGACCGAGGTGGGTCTGAATGTAGGTCGGATCTTTAGGATCTCCGGGACGTATTTCGAGCTGTGTTTTCTCGAAGGACATCTCCGGTCCCGAGGTAGACATTGCAATCATTACCGGTCCAACGAGAAGAGAATTGACCGGAGGGCGACTATCCGCCCAGAATCCTGACGTTTTGGCCCGACTAATCGCACCGTCGCCAGTTTTGACGAGTGTGCGCATTGCGAGATATCCTGACTTGCCTTTCGAGTTCGTGATTGGCTGAAGCTCGATAGCAGGAAGTTGGAGGAACGACTCGCAATACGTGTTGTATTGAGTAGGCTCTACCATTGTGTCGTAGAAGTGCGAATCAGAACTTCCTAAAGACGTACGTTGATAAGTGATCAAGGGTAGTTCTATGAAGGATAAAGCCGTCCAGATCCTTTTAAGGCAGACCAAACGACATCGACTGTAAGAAAATCTTCGCTCCTCAACCGTCACAATCACATCGATCGTCGACGACTTCATGGCTGTCCAGTCTATTTTACCTTTTTTCACAACGAAGTCTCCTCTCCACACTTTCCGATATGAACAGCCAACAGGTATCAGCGCGCAAGGTCATCTAAATTTGCAGTTTGAACACATGCGGTCGGAATGACAGCGCCAACGCTGCGCGCCTCTTGGGTCTGCATTCATCCATTGCGTGTCTTTCTTCATGTGCTTTGCACTGCGGTGGGATCTCCAGCACTCAAACCGTGTAGAATAGAATACTGGAATGTATGAGGAGAATCGCGTTGATATGCTAATGTTAAAACCTGAAACATCTCACAATTTTCTCACACAGCGCCACAAACAAACGCTTCTATCTGCTTCACGTTTTTACATGCGTTAGATGCAGTGCGATCGAGATACAGGTACATCTTTAGCGTGTTCCGCAACGCATCTGATTGGATCTTCTTCTGTGTTGCCTTTTTCTCTCACCTCCTTCTGCTCGCAGCTCAAGTTATCGTAAAAATGACATTCTGTGGACTCTTATTTTGTGTTGCCTTCCCCTCACCTTCGTCTGCTCGAATTGCTAGCTCAATTTCCGTCAGGTTTCCTTCCGTGTTACCTACTGCATGCTTATCACTTTTGTTGAATTCTAGCATCTAGCATCTAGACCTTAGCCACAGTGATGCAAGTAGTCTGCCTTCCTCTTCCCTGTTTGTCTGTCTGCATATCTTTCCGTCTATCTGTCTGTCTCCCTCTCTGTCTGTTTTTCTCTCTCTGTCACACACACAGTCACGATCACTAGCATGAGCGAGTACGATGCACACAGCGCAGCTGAAGCAACCGTCGATCATTGTTGAGTAGTGAGTATGCGTGTCGTACATTGGTCTTTCTTTTTTAGATCTACACTGAGTAATGACCTGCTCAATCACTTCTCATCCAGCACAACACCGACTCCAGCTCTCGCCCATTGGGGGGAAGGATCGAAAACGATCACGAACGCAAGATGAAGAGGACACCGCTGCGAATGTGAATGTTCAGTGTCCCCGTTTCTGAAGAGTTCACCTCTAACAAATTAAGTCCCACACTTCTTACGCTTTCGGTCAGCTGAGCCACCTCTGACCTCTCTGACCTATCTGACCTCATTCTCCCTCTTAATTCGATCCTCCTTCCGATGATTCTCCCTTTCCTCACTCCATCTCTTCAGTGATAACGGATACGAGAAGTCGAACCCCAAAGAACCTCGAAGATGGCAACCAAGACGTCCATTCTCAAACTCCCCAACGAGATTCTTCGCATCATCATCGCAAACCTTCACGACGTTGGGGGTGGTGAGCCTGTAGCAGCTCTTGCAATGACAGCTGGAGGCTGTACGACCTCGCCATGGAGACTCTCTACAATAAGATCGTCATTTCGGCCACCAAACGTCAGCTCGACTCCCTAGCAGCCACACTTCGACTACACCGTCAATACGCTTTGACCGTGAAGATTTTAGTCTTCAAAGAACCTATCACCAACGGCACCTGCACTCGAGGATCGGTATCGAACGTATGTTTGTCAATGAAAGCGATCATCGCGGAGTGCCTATACGTTCGATATCTTCAGTATTGGTCACCCCGTAAGTTGGAATATGCGAAGGTCCAGTAACGATATCATTGACTTTCACTTATTCAAATATTCTCAGCCATGTTTCGTACATTCGATATGCTCAGTCACGAGGCTCGATTTGACGACCTTCGAGAAATTGTCCTGACCAGTAAATATTACGGCGACCTCACGGAGTGGGAGCGGACGTACGGGGGTACATCATACATGCGATTTCCATCCATTTGGATGAACTCGGCCCCCAACCTTCGTCGAATCTCTATCGAACACCCCGACACAGTTTCCACACCGACCACTGTGCATCTCCTTCCATATTGGCAGCGCAATGTGAGCACATACACAGCATCATTACCAACTCACTGTGCACACATCAGGTCCGTTCTCATACTAAATCTGCTTGCTGACACTTACGGCTTACCTTCACCTGATCACTGTGATACTTTCCTGCACGTACCCCGCCATAGCACAATCGTTGATCACTGACTATGTCTACTACCAACCAAACCCATGCTCAGTGTTCACGGCGAGTAAACTTCCTCGCCACTGGCCGATGCTCTTTCCGTGTTCGAAAGTCGAGACTGAGTTGATTTCCCTCTCACCCTCCCTCCACGCTCCAGTGTCCAGAGCCCAGGATTCAAGGACCAAGAGGCATACTTCACAATGGATCCTCCTCCCAAGTCCCAAGCCCCAACGATCGATCAAGACTTAGCGTTGAGGTTGAGTATTCCCTCCGCTTCGTCTCTCCGTTTACGCTCGGTAGTCGGTACCCACTTCCAAATATCGACACATACTCAGCGTTGAGCTGGAGCAGTCCCTCCCATCGAGCAGAAGCATCCACACCCGCTGCGTCACTCTATTTTCCGTCAATCATTCGATCTCCACCACTTCCAACTGCTTTCACACCAGTCACCACCTTGGTCCTTCATCCGTCTTCTCAGTTTCCACGGCCATCATCGATCTAGCGCTTCCAACACCCTTCAGCAACACCAACACTGTCTAACACTGTCCGCCTTCTCCGACCTTTCACTCTTCAATCATTTCCGCTGTCGGCTTACGGTCACAACTAAACGTCGAGGTCAAACGCTACGTTTATTCGTCAGGCAGGATCCGGCGTCCGATCCCTATTCAATGAGAACCGAAAACGCCTGTGCCTATCACAATTATGAAAGTCCCACGAATGTCAAGTGGCATAGTTATTGGCAGGCGGCAGCCGTTCTTCCGTACTTCGCCTGAGACTCTGAGTTTGAAATTTGAATATCTGCTCTCTAACCGTTTGAACGTTGACTTGACAACCCGGCATCATATTAATTATTACCGTCGCGAGAAAAACCATAAGTGAACATTTCCATGCCTGTCTACTTCTCAAGTGGCGATCAGCGTTCACCACCCTGGATTCTGGAACACTATGTGTGATAGCTTTCTTTTTCTATATCAGACCAGCGCTCGCTGCCATCCAGCGAGAAAAGCAAATAGCTCCGTGAAGAAGAGACAAATTACTCTGGGAGTGAAGGTGGGCTGAATTGAATGAATTGAACAATGCGAAGTTCAGACTGCGACAGTAGTACGAGACCAATGACCATGTCAACAGAGTTAATTAATCTGTTACGGATTATTGTGCTACGGACGCTCTGGCCTGTTTACATTCTTTGTCTGCCCATTTAATTCCTCAGCCCTCACTACTTAAGCACTACTCACCAGTAGTAACGTTTATGTACTTATCGTTTTCATATGTAAGAAGGAGGGTTAAAACTTCGTCCGCAAGACGATGGCTGATGGTGGTGGTTACAATGTATAAGGGTCTCACCCTTTTCCCAAGGCGCCCACTATTAAGGTTGAGCACGGAGCGCCCCGGAGTGCTCCGTACTCCGGGACCCCTACTCCGGCGCGCTCCGCTGGCAATTTACCGGTCGAATTCTTACTCCGCACTCCGAGTAAGTTTTAACGCTTTTGAAAATGTCCCTCCGTACTCCGGGAAACATCTCAGACTTTCTAAATCGCACTCCGTACTCCGGTTAATTTCCTTGAGTGCCGAAGATCCGGCTCCGCACTCCGCACAAGCGGAGTACGGAGTTTCGGGGGAGCTCCGCTCAGCTCCGGCTGGGTCAGGATGGTCATCATATATGAAGTTTGAGTCATCCATGGAGGTAGTAGTGGTGCTTATTCTACTATGTGGAGGTGTTGAGCATGCATGGGCCATTTTCCCATTCGAAAACACGGGAAAAACAGACGAACAACAGCAGAAATTTCTGTAAATGAGGGAAATTAGCCGGAGCGCTTCGGAGCTCCGGCGGAGTATCCGGGAAAATAGACTTTGAAATGAGATTTTCGAGCTCCGTACTCCGCTCAAGTAGAAGCTCATTTCAAAATCCTACTCCGCACTCCGTCAGAAAATCGACGGAGGGAATGACTTGGCTCCGTACTCCGCACACATTTTAGAGTCTGACTCCGTACTCCGGCTCTTCTGCTTTCCCCGGAGTAAATTCTTAAAATCCCACTCCGCACTCCGGGCTCCGCCGGAGTGCGTTCCCGGATAATCACGGAGCTCCGGGAAAGCCACTCCGGGGCTTACTCCGTGCTCAACCTTACCCACTATCAAGTTTCAGACTCAGAGTTTCAGACCTCAGACTTCAGACCCTCGCTCCCGGCTCAGCGCTCAGCAGCCGGTAGTCAGTAGTGGTTAGCAGTTAGCAGTCACTATCGCAGCAGTCGGTCAATTGCACAAGACTCGGACTCACCTGTAGATAGTAGTGAAGGTGCCTCCTGAATCTACTCTCTGATAAGTGGTTCGGTCGTTGTCATCGGTACTGCCACTACTCGGCTTGGATGGTGTCGGCTGCCAGTGTGACACTAGCTTAGGACAACCACCGCGCTGCAGGGCCCCCGACAAGACCAGATAGGGGACCAATGCTACAGAACCGCTGAGCTGCGAACAGTTTCGTATCCCCCTTTGTGCTCCGGAAGCAGTACCCTTAGCAATGGCTGTGTGCGGGCTGAACCGCCGGAAAGGGGGATAGATTAACCCTGACTCTCGAACCACTTACCAGAGAAGCGTGCAGCGTCTTGGCCTAAGACCGCACTATAGAAACTACTTGGAGGAGACACCTTGACAGAAAGAAGGAGAATCGAACTGTTTCCTCCAATCTCCTCCTTTTATACCTTCTTCAGTCATACTGTGGCAAACGAATCCACATTGCAACCCAGAGGACAAGCACGCCAATCAAGCCTGCGCAACCTGTGACTGAACGCTGAGGAGATTGAAGCTTGCGCAGCAACATACCCTCTGCCTCCGTGTGCTGCAACAGGCCCGGATCGCACCTGAGGCCTGAGCGTCTGCGGTTTGAGGCCTGGGAAGCACAAACAAGCACAAAAAAAACTAACTGCTGCAGTACTGAGCGCTGAGCGCCCCAGCACGTGAACGCATAAACGCTGAGCGCCTGAAGAACCCTCTGACATCTGACGTACTGTCGTCTATATGTGCTGAGCGCTGAGCGCTGAGCACGCAGCTCTGGCACTTGACAAGCATGGCTACCCTCTTCCGCCGTGCGAAAGCACATCAGCGCATGAACACGAGCAACCATTCTTTTTTAAGAAAGGAGCCTGAAACTGAACCCTGAACACCGGACCCGTTATCAACCCATAGATAGAACATAGAGCATCTGAACACTGAACGCTGAGATGCTGAGATCTGGAAGCATCGAGAAGAAATCTGTGATGGAACACTGAGTCACTTGCTTGAGGAAGGAGGGTTCAGCTCCGTTCAGAGGGTTCAGCTTCAGACTTGAGCCTTGATGCTTGGGTACGAGAAAGCGCACTACAAGCATAAATGGCTTGAAGACTGGAGTAACTGAAGCCTGACGCACAGAAGCACTGAAAAAAAGAGCCGGTTTACTGCCCGGTGTGACGCGTGACGTTATCGAACTAGAAGTTTCTGACGTCCATCACCACCAGTCATCATCCTTCTCTAACGTATTCACATTTCACCTCTTCCACCTTTGCTTCAAGACGCAGAACTAAGTGTTGAGGTTGAGCAATCCCTCCGCTCCTAGCAAGTACATCTCCATCGCACAACATTTGATCGTGACTCAAGCCTCAAGATATGCGCCGTGTGTCTCGCCTTGCATGGTATGCGAGCTTCTTGAGATCAAAACTCAACGACGATCACTCGGAATTGCGACACTCTACGAGCCGAACATCATTCGCCACTTCTGTGCACGCAATCCCTACTCTTTTCACGCATCGGCCTTTCTCATCATTCATCAAGCCTGCTTTCATCCACAGGACACTCATCCTCGACCACAGCAGTATTGATAACCGCCACGCCACCACGGTGAGTACTTTCTTCCCCATGTCTCTGTGTCTCAAGTCGCACGTACACTCACTCGCTCACTTGATCACCACACACCCCTATCTCCCACAGTGAGCGGATCATGCAAACAATCTCTCCAACCGTTTCTCGCTTGCAGCTTTCCATCAAGAATCAGCGTTGAGGTCGAGCAATCCCTCCGCTTCATCTTACCTTCCAGTAAGTATTGTGTGTCTCTATCTCAGGCCAGCGCGTACACTCACTCGCTCACTTGATCACCACACAGCACACTCTCCTATCTCTCACGGTGAGCGAATCATACTGACAATCTCTCCAACCGTTCCTCACTTGCAGCTTTCCATCAAGAATCAGCGTTGAGGTCGAGCAATCCCTCCGCTTCATCTTACCTTCCAGTAAGTATTGTGTGTCTCTATGTCAGGCCAGCGCGTACACTCACTCGCTCACTTGATCACCACACAGCACACTCTCCTATCTCTCACGTGGGGGAATCATACTGACAATCTCTCCAACCGTTCCTCACTTGCAGCTTTCCATCAAGAATCAGCGTTGAGGTCGAGCAATCCCTCCGCTTGATCTTGGCTCTTCCATCCAAGAAGTGTATGAACGCCATAACATTAAAGTTCAACTTTCAAATACATAATCAACATCAACCACTTCCACCCACGTCCAGTTCTGCTAATCGGAATGCTCACAGCAGCGACAGCATTGAACCAAATTATCACACTGGGCGATCCCTGCCTGTCACATTCTCCCTCTACTGCTCACCTCCCAGTTAGCGATCGTCTCCATAGCCGATGCCGACCTTCCATTGCATTGTACTACGGAATGACTAGGAATATAGAACGAATCTAGGGGCATGAGAGGAAGTCGGGGCATCATCTAGATAGAGTGGATAAGCAACATCGAGTTAATCATGTGCCAAGTTCCTGACTTCCTATCGGTAACTAATATACGGGTGTCCTTAGCCTTGCTTTATGGTGCACAAGCAACAGAAACGTCAAAATCGGTACTGTGCGTGCTCTCCATTTTGCGTGTTTGGCGCAACCGTTTCACGGCCCGGTGTGAGGTTCCCCATTCCCGGTCAAAATCACAATTATAAAATCGCACTCTGCGAAAAAGATGCACCCAAAAAATCCTCCGGCGACACCCTTTTCCCTGCCTTCAAGCGGCGACCTCCGGTCGCCGCCATGAATACTAGTCTGTATGTACATATCACGGCGGATAACGGTATCATTTGTTGGACCAAATGCTCGACCGTTTTTTGCATTTATTGGACCATTTGAAAATTTAGTACCTTTGCACGCATTTGCAAAAGCATTTGAAATCAGGGACCCCTTCACAGTCATTTAGGAGCATTTATCAGGGCATTTCTTCTGTATGATCATGAGGTCAAAGATCGAAACTGTCTACCCATGCCCCATCCAAGATCTTGAGTCTTGACCGTACCGACCGTTCCAGTTTTCACAAGCTTGATCCAGCCACGTGGAATTTATTTCTGTACCTCACAGATCGTTCATACAGCCAAAAGGAGTAAGGAGATCCAGAAAAAAAAGACGCCACAACGTCGTTTCAGGCGATTTCTACGTAGGAGCGGTGAAGAGTGTGGCGACCCGGCAAAAAGTGCGGGTGTTGTAGCAGCTGCCAGCTGGACGAGTGCGGAAGGGTGAGGAGAACTGTGCGCTGAGCAGGACCAGGCAGCAGAGGCCGCAGCCGTTCTGAACGGGCCTAGAGGTTGGGAGCATGCCACTCACGTGAACCCCACCGAGGTGATCATTTGGCAGCATTTTTCAGGCCTCCAAATGCAGAGCATTCGCAAAAGCATTTCAATCCATATATCGAATTAATACGACGGTTTTGCATTTGGAAAAAAGCCCCCAAATGCACAGTGTTTGCAGGCATTTATACTCGAGAACAAATGATATGGTTATCCGCCGTGTATGTCGAGCAGGCAAGATTTTTTTTGGAGGGACAGCAGATCGGGCGAAGCCACACAAGGAGAACTCGAGGAACAAGTCAGCAAGGATAAGGTCGAGAACACAAGGACAAGATTCATGTGATATCGATTCCAGAAACCAGCGAGAGAAGGAAGAAGAAAGAAGCTTGGGGTTTGGCGATGGAAGGCCGTTACAACACAACAAAGATGAGGAAGAAGGAGAAGGTAAGAAGGAAGAAGGAAAGGGGTATCCGAAAAGTTGAAAAGTGAGAAAGAAGGGAGAAGGAGAAAGTCGAGAGCGGGAGAGATCGAGCGCGAAATTAGGAAGGAGCTCCGGGGCACGAGAGAGTTCGCAAGTAGCATTTATGGATAGAGTCGGAACCTTGAGAGGCGAGGGATGATCGTCAGGAGGTATCGCCCAGCAACCTCAACGAGGTCTTGCGTGTATAGGCTGGTCGAACCATTGACCGAGTCCGAGAGCGCGGGAGTCGGACGAGTTTGCAAGCTTGATACGACAAGCTCGACCGACCTTTTCGAGGAATTGGCGAGCGAGAGAATCTTGAAGCAAGGCACGAGAGCCGGATCTTGAAGGGATCCCGTCGAAGTTCGGACTCGTCGATGAGAGCGAACCCGCAGAAAGGACCAACAGTACCGAGACGTCGAAGCTTTAGAGAGTCAGAGAGAGAGGAAGCCATCGAAGAGTAGCCAAAAACCGAGGAAGGAGACCAGAAAATCATGTACCGGAAAGGGAAGAAGTCGAAGGGCCACAAACATCCAAGTAAGAAGATCACGCCAGCGTCATCTCAAAGCCACCCAAAAACTCATCCGCACCACTGCCGACCCGTCTCCGCCCAGACCCATCCCGAGATCAACGGGAACGGACGGCTCAGCCATGGTCTCACGAGGCGGGAAGCCCGTCAAGGCGTCCCAATCAGAGATAAACGCCGAAGCCGAGGACGTCTGAGGTCGACGATGAGGCGGGACGGAGCCAGCATGCTGATGCATTCCATGCTCGAAGGGTGTAGGAGTCGGAATCGAACCCGACGTCATCGAGTCGCCACCGGACATACCGCTAGGGAGCATACCCATAAAGGCACTTCCCGTTGACGAGCGATGGTGTTGCTGCTGGAAGTGGAACATCGAGGCATGGAGAGAATGCTGCTGCTCTCCACTGCCTTGCTTCTCGGCACCTCCCATAGGGAAGGTGAATTGCTGGTGCGAAGCAAGACCGCCGTTCGACATGGGGTGGTCAAGACCAACCATCGAGTGACCGACCATGTTGTCCGTTCCGAAAGCACCAGCAAGGGAGAGCGCAGTCATGCTGACTGGGCCCGTGGTATGCCGACGCAGGTGCATCTCAGGGCGGTTCCCACCGGCACCCGCAGCGTTACTCCTGACTGCCGAAGAGGTCGTCATCGTAGGACTCAGACCTGCACCACCGGCCGCAGAAAAGGGCGACATGACCAGCATTTCTCCACTGCCGTCGGTGAGACCGGGTGTGTGCGGATTGTCGATGGAAGAAGACATGGACTGGGCGGAGTCGAGGTAGGAAGTCGAAGCAAAGGAGCTGCCGATGCTACCCTGTGGAGATCCGACCATACCAGTTCCGTTGTTGTTGCCTCCGACCATGCTCGAGCCGTCAATGGACATCGCACCCGCAGCATGGAAGGGCATCATGCCGTGAGGCATGCTACCAGATCCGCCCATGTGGTGCTGGGACATCGAGCCGAACGAGGAAGAGAACTGAGCACTAGTTGAATCCCAAGAGCCAACCATGGACAGAGCCGTAGCAGGAGGAGTGACAGCGGGCAAGGAAGACGCAGCGTGGAAAACGCCCGAAGCGTTGATCATGTTGGGAGCACCGAATGCGAATTGGTGGGAGAAAGCATCGGCGTTGTCGAAGAAGGGCTGAGGCATCGACATGGAAGCTGAGAAGGAAGGAGCAGGAGCGCCGACACTGGAAGGAACACCGAGGTTGTTGTGCATCATCATCATGGACGACGCCGAGTGATCAGGGGAGTTCTGTGTGGGGGTGGCGGAGTGGAAGTTGAGGGGCATACACGGGGCAGCGAGTTTGGAAGGGTTCGCCCATGACTTGAACACCGCTTTGGCCTTGGGAGGTCGTTGTCCAGTGGCAAGGATGGCCTCGCGGGCCCGCTTGCGCCGCATTCGACGTTGGGAGGTGGTCTCGCCGGGCACATCATCAACGATGCGGGATCCATCGGCAGAAGCAACAGATCCGCCACCAACGGTGTTGGACTTCTGAGCAGCACCGTCGTTCTCGCCTGCTGAGAGAAGGTTGTATACACCAAAGCGCTGAGCACGGAAAGCCGGAGAAAGATCGTCGATGCGGAAAAGACAAGTCTTTCCTGCGGCAGAGCAGTTTTCGCAGATAGGGAGGTCCGGCTTGAGGTTGCACTTGACCTTCTTGGCACGGCTGGAGAAAGGAGAAAGGGGGACCAGGCAGAAGAGAACGGCGAAAGCGGCGAGGTTAAAGGATGTGTCACAGAGATAGGAGCGGATAAAGGTGAGCATTTTCCCATTCATTCAATCATTCAAGGTGCGAATTATGGCGGGGAAGATGGATAAATGGATTGAGGATATGAGGAAAAGGAAAACTCACCATCCCTCACAGGCGCTGACAGGCCTGGTCCGCTTCTTGGGTACTGATGATGCCTTGGCCTTGGAGGCCGCTGGCTTGGGAGCAGAAGCAGCTGAGGAGGGAGCGGTCTCGGACTGAGCGTCGTCTTTGTTGGAGGTGGATTGAGAGTTCTCAGCCTTGACGGAAGGGAGCTTCTGTTCGGCAGAGGGAGGAAGGAGGAGTGCAGATGTTGCAACTGTTGCTGATGTAGAAGCGTCCTTATCTTCAGCTCTGTTGATCGATGCCACTTCATCCTTGTTCTGCTGCTGCTGTTGTTGTTGCTGTTGCAGGAGTCCTTGCTTCCTGATAGTTGCGCTCAAGCTGAAATCGGGACGGAAGACGGGAGGAGCCTGAAGGTTTGCAGGAAGCGGCTCACCCTTGAGAGCGAAGATGTCGTCCTGAGGTTCCTGGTGGATGTAGGGTCGTTGTTGATGGTGGTGGTGAAGGAGAAGAGCCTGCTGTTGATGTTGATGTTGAAGCTGGTGGTCATCGACACCTCTTCGCGAGTGGAAGTTCGGTCCAATGGGAGTGTTGTAGAAGGCATGGAGACCGAAAGGATCGTGATGATGATTGTCCACGTCGTGCTCGAAGAAGGCAGAGGGAACGTTGTGATCCTGTTTGACCATATTGATGATATGCCGCTGATGCTATGAGCGAATGGTTGACTTTCTGAGAGGAGAGGGTGGAAGACGGTGGGTGTCGTTGTCCTCGTCGTCTTTCTTTTTTGAGAGGGTGCGAGTGAGGATGAAAGATAGCGTTCTCGGTGTCGTTGGGATGAGGAGAATCTGAAATGAGGTGACAGAAATAAGGCGGGGCAAGGCGAGGGCGAGTCTTCTGGTTCTGACTTCTCACTCACCTTTCCTCAGGTTTCCTTCTCCTCCAAGGCACAAATTCGATCGAGATAAGGAACAAGGAACCGTCAAAAGCAACCTTAGATCCAATTTGAACTGTGAATCGGACTCGCGGTTCCGTACACTTCTGTACTCACCTGCAAAGTAGCGCCGCGCGCCGCCGCCGGTTCTGACTTCTGCCCGACGGTGTGCAGCATCCTGCCAGTGTCGGGGTCATCGTTTCTTGGACGCCGAGTTGACGGTGTGGGGAGAAACCTTTCGCTTATTGAAGATTGTTGAGCGCTAAGCAGACCTTCCCAAGGTCAGATGACAGGAAGAGGGCACCTTCTTGTATCTTGCTTCCTTCGCTCGGCGGGACTCGGAACGCGAACTGCTCGGCTCACAACACGCTTCCAAAGACCGCAACTTCCGAGGATTTGAGGAGGATCTCGCGACTGGAAGTTCGTTCCGAACACATCCCAGATATCAAACACCCGACTGCCGACGCTGAACGCGCTGAACGCTGAATACTGAATGGACGGGGACTGTCGGGGAGGGCGCAATTGCCCACTTTGGTCCCTGCGCTGTTTTGATCTAGTGCGAAAGATAAGGACCGGGTCAAAGTTCGGTGTAAACAAGGACGCTAGCGAGACCAACCACACTCACTTTCCGTTTGCTTTCGGAGAGGCGTGACCCGAGGACCCTCGGGCCTCTCCTCAGGCCTAAGTCAGTCCCTCTCACTGACAAGGCCAGGACCCACGGCTTAAGGGGGGCAAGAGCCGCAGACGCTTACAAAGCCACATCGCGAGCGTCCGTGTGATAACGCAATCCTTGCGCTCCAGCCTCCAGCCGTGTGCCTCATTCGCTAGCGCCATCCGTAGCGTTCTTCAAAAAGTTGAGTGGCCGATTAAAATAATCAGTATTTATCCGTCCGCATTGCGCCTCGCTTGGACGCCGGCTATGATTTATGCCGGAGCGTGTGCACACGACACCCGGCTCTTTGGTTGGTCGTTCGAGTGCGATGCGCGATGCGCAACACTGCACAATGCAGCAAACCACAGCACGCAGGGGAGCATGTGTGTACGCTCTCGTCAAAAGGCAAGGCGATGCAGTAGGAGTACGTAGTGGTGCGTAACAGGCAGGTCGGCGTGCATGCTGACGCTGATGGTATACAAGTGGATCTCGTGCGATGCGTGCCTGTGCCAATAAGAGAAGCGAGTCAAGAAGCTTGGGATGAGACGATGAAGCGATGAGGAGTCGGCTCCTCATCGACTTCCGAGGTCGGGATGAAGGAGGTCGTGCACATCCGATCAAGATGGGGGACTCGAGCGCAGACCGATAAGGTCGAGTTCAGCTTGAGCTCCTCGCTTTCGACTCCACTGAATTCTGAATGGCCCGGCAGCACCGATAAGGTCGAGTTCGGCTTCAGCTCCTGCTTTTCGTCTTCACCCGAATGCCCTGTGCCCGCAGTGCATCTTCGAGACCTGCGAAGGGAAGGGGGTTGGTAGATAGGAATCAGCTTGCCCCTCCAATGACATCAAGGCAGAAGTAAGAGAAAGTCTCGGGATACGCACTCAGCTTCTCGTCATCATCCTCCCGCAATCCATACGCAAGCACAAGTTCTTTCAGGTGCCGTCGCTCCGCCTCATCCTGCAACTGCTTCGATCTCGTCTGAATCGCAATGGCAGCGCTCATGGGTACATGAACGTCCGTAGTCTGTGCGGATACCACGAGGAAGTCATAATCAGGTCAGATATTTGAGCTCATCCTCGTTCTCATCCGGAATCCAACTTCCGAATGGGGGACAACTCACCGTAGCCTTGCTGCCTTTCTTCGACAACAGCGAGAACCTCATGTGCCCTTCCGGCTCTGCCCCAGCATTCGCACCCTCCGACGTCGTGCCCATTCCCGCACCCGCCATTGTAGCCGTCGTCGACCGACCGAAGGGAGTGGACGGGCCACGTTGGAGGACCGGTAAACCAGCATCGAGCAAGTTCCGCTGTCGATTTGCTTGAGAAGCACCAGCACTCGCCGGGTTGCTCTCTGCTATCATCTTGGCCAATTCCCGATCGAAATCCTCGTCTGCTCGTCGACTATCCTCTGCTTGTCGTTCGAGCTCCAGGGCCCTCTCCTCTGCTTCGATGTCTTCGTCTTCCTCCTCTTCCTCTTCATCACCCTCCTCGTCATCATCCTCTTCGTCATCGTCATCGTCCTCCTCATCGCCCGAAGAGTCACTGTCCCCATCCTCATCGTCCTCACTGTCACTCTCATCGTCCTCACCCGCCTCCCCTCCGTCCGCAACGACCACTGCCGTAGTCGCAGGTGCCTCATTTGCCCGTTGCAAAGCAAACATCTGGTCGACCGCCACCGCCACCTCCTCGAACTCTGTCTTGAACACCAGCTTGGGCCGAAGCGCCTCGAGCGTATCGCTGAGCATGAAGTCGATCTCCATCGGCAATGGCTGCGTCTTTGAGAGCACGTAGAGGTTGAAGAACGTCAAGAACGAATCAAGACGTCTCTTCAGCGAGCCTTGGTCGAAACATGCCCGCACGTGTCCAGTAAAGTGCAGATGAGTCGGATACGGAAATAGTCGTCCGGTGCGTCCAGAGGTGTGAACTGGCCAGGCAGAGGTCGACCGTAAGGATGACCAAAAGTGGTAAAGCTCCACAGCTGGTCAAAGATCATCTTGCTGTTGATCAAGCGGTAGTTGTACAGCTCGCCAAAGTACCGCACCACCGCCACTCGTCGCTGGTTGAACTGGAATACGTTCGATTCAAGCCCGGTAACGACGTCTTCGCAGGCTTGCTCCAGAACCTCGATCACGAAGTCAGGATGGTAGGTCTGCAGCTCAAAGAGGAGGATAGCGAGCAGATGGACGTTCCCAAACTTGATCCGCCATGGCTTCGTGAAGGCCTTGAAGAGGTACTTGCGAACAGCTGGGTCATCCCACGCCATCTTCCTCAACAGCTTCAGCACCTTTTCCAACGTCTTCCGCGACAACATGTCGTAAAAGAGATGTCGGATGTACTGCTCGATTGGAGGTCGCTTCTTCTGCTCGACCGCTTTGCGCTCCGGAGGATTGCAGAAGTAGTAGGCATTGTCGAGGAGAAGCAGGAACCGCTGATCGATATGGGTGGCAGCTCGTTTTCTCCGTAGAAGCTCGAGTGCATTTTTCATGCGTTCACTCGTCTGTTCGGTTCGGAGGAGGAATCGACCGCAGGTCTCGAGGAGGATGGAGAGTGTCTCAATGGTGTACGTCGAAAAGTCGTCCAGACACACTTTCAGGCAGTGGAAAATGACGTGGATGGGACAAACCTTGAACTTTGTCAGTTCACCAAGGTATTGTGCGTTCTACGTGGTGAGATGCACAGGGAAGGTCTTGCTGGTGAGCATGGGTGCCAGTGGTTTGGCTCAGCAGAGGCATGGATGACTTACCCTGGCTCGCTTTTCTGTCCACTCGGACAACCGCTTCTTATGAATGACTCGGAACTCGTCGTTTAGCTAGAAAGAAGAAGTCGCGGATGTGGTTAGGAGCTTCCTAGCTCTGTTTATTTGAGGCCGCAAAAGGTACTCACCCATGCAACAACCCCGCTCCCAATGTCTGGCATGTACTTATTCAGCAAAGCGACCAGTCGAGCATAGTATGGGGGCAGATCCGACCGATTCTTGTACATCTGCGACAGTGTCCTCATCATCCGTCCCCGATTTGCCTTCGTATTCAAAAATCCAAATTCTATCGCAGCACCGTCGATCGCATCCCGACTCGTAAGCTCCGGCAATCGCATGAGTAAGACGTTCATTTTTGCTGAGGCGCTGCCTGGCTCTTCCGGTGTGGTGTCCGTCGTGGGCGTGATGAGTGGTTCGTCGTGATCGACTGCGATCTCTTCGAGCACGGACCTTGGACTGCCGGGTGGACTGCCGTTGGCTTTGGGCGTGGCGTCGCCGTCTTCGTGTTCGACCCCTTCCATCTCGTCACCTGCTACACCGCTGGCCTCAGCAGCGTTGTCGTTCTCGCCTTCGTTTTATCGTTCCAGCCCGTGCGAGAGAGCTTGGCGTTAAGCACAGGGTTCGAGCCTGCCAGTAGCAGGTCCATGGGCACTTGGTCCCGCAAGTCCGGAACGTCTTCGTAGAATCGTCGAGTATCTTCGTCTTCCCATGGTAATCTCCCCGACGAGTAGTCTTCATCATCTCGTTCGAAGGCAGATTTGGCGTCGAGATTAAGACCGATGCTGCTCGATTGGACGCTCTCGGCCAGCTTTGGCATGGGTAGGTCTAATAGCTCCGCAAGTCTGTGGAAAGACAGACACATCAGTTCAAAAGCTCAGCGCGCACGTAGTCCATATAACGCAACATACTGTCTGCTACTGTCTAACAACTTCTCAAAGCTCTTCGTGGTCTTTTCAAAGTTCTGTTGTCGATCTTCGAAGATTTCACCTGAGCGAATGTATGCTTCGTGATTCCGCCGATCTTGCTCTTGAAGGCGCTGTATCGAGGAGAGACAGCATTTAGAGACAAATTCGGAGTGAAGCGCAGCTTTTCCATCTTACTCACAGCATGTTCACGGACGATGCGTCTTCTCAAAGTTTCGAAATAGGTCGCAAGCAGCTTTTGCAGTCTGTCTTTCTGCTCGAAAGTGACCAATTCGGGGAGCTGATCAGGTGAAGGCTCTGCCTGTGCTTCTGCCGGAGTAGGACCCGCGACATTAGATGGCGAGAGAAGAGTTGCTCCCAGCGCTTTGAGCAGAGTGATGAGGATGGGAATGTTGGCATGTTCTCGGTCGTTGGAAAGCTGTAACACATGCATTGTTCAGCAACCGATTCAATGCGCAGAAAATCTAAGGCGCAATACACATACCAGATCTTTGATGATCCTGAACAACCAGTCGATGCTCGCATGTTGGTCTCGTTGCTTGTCGGCTCCTCCTACAAGCTGGACGAGGGCCAGCTCGGCCACCACTCGAAGCAGTCCTTTTTGCCGCTGCACCCGAGAGGCCTCGTCTCTTTCGCGCTGCTCAGCTGATATCGCTTGCAAGACAGCTTTAGAAGGAGGGCTGAGGAGGGACCCTAGTAGGTCCGTCAGCGGAACGGACAGAGCGCTGGGGCCGAAGCGCTTGTGCAACGCCGTCAGCACCTGCGGAGGAGTCATGAGCATTTTCAGCAACGATTGCAACCGAGTGTCATGTGTGCGCATATGAAAAAGCTCACCTCGGCAGCTGCCAGATAATCCTTTGCGCTTGAGCATCGTGACAGCCCTTCCGGAACCATTTGTACGACTTCTTCGACATACTTGTCCAGGTTGAGCGTAGCAATTTCCTTGATCGCTGCGTCTCGATTTTCGAGGCCCAGGCCTTGTTTGATGCGCTTCACAAAAGCCGTGTTCTTCTTGAGCGAGCTGTCTAGTGCACCTGTTGGGGGAGAGGGACCGGACGACCATGTCTCCAAGTTGGAGGCTCTGAGCGCGGCCCGCCTCTTATCTCGCTCCTGTGTGGCCCGGACGGTCGCTGCTGAGCTCGATGGAGCGGCGGGTGGAGCGTCAGAGTTCGCTGCGGTCTTGCGGCCTTCTCCCGCTGCCGTTGCCGTCGCCATTGTGCCTTGAGTCAGTGCTGCGCGTGATGGACGATGCGAAGACCGCCGTCATGCACTGACGGGCGAGGTTACTGCCTTTCCCTTTGTTGCCATGCAGCGGAACCAAACTGGACGACCATCACCACCTTCAGTCCTTCACCTTCACCTTGTCGGAAACGCGCGAGACGCGTCTGAAAATAGAACGCGCTTCTTCCATCCAGCGAACTCACCTTAGGATGGATGGAAGAAGAGAGTAAGCCTTGAATCCGCATTACGACGCTTGTCAAGATGCTAAACTCGCGCGCGCCTGCCGCGAGTGCTCGACCCAAACCCCAAGGTGCGGCCGCGGTGCGTTTTTCCAACGCCTCCGACCCTCCGTCAACACCGGTGCGCGACCTCAGGGTCCGCACAGCATCACAAGTCACGCCTCTAACGGGTAACCTCCAGAAGCGTCAAAGAGACACTCTGCTCTCCGAGCAACAGCAGTCGCCCACCCGTACCCGGCTCCTCGTGCATCCGCCGAGAGTCCATCCCACCACCTCCCCGTTCCCGGTTCAGCAGCACCGAGAACGACCGTCAACACTCCCACATCTCTTCTTCTCCCCACCAACTCCACTGCGGATGCTCAGCCTCAGCAAGTCAACATCGAGCGGCAAGAATCGCGGCAGGTTGCGGCTGCAGCAACCTCTCCGCTTCGTGCACAAGGGACAGCATCGGCGCGCTCCCCGGCCGATGAGCATCTCGCCCACCCTAAACCAAACTCGGGCAGCGGTCCAGCCGCCAAAAGCCGCAAGAAGCCACCCTCGAAGCGACTCCACGACTACCGCCTTCTGAGCTCACCCTCAACCAGCGCCTTCGATGTCGCCGCCCGCGGTGGTCTCAAGGACAATCGAGTTTTCGTCATCCTCGCTGAGGACCACCCGACTCGAGTCAAACCATATTGGGAGATTCGCAACTCAGTTAACGACGCTCTCGCCGACGTAGGATCCGTCGGCCGTGTCGCCACAGTCGATCCGGTCAAGACGGGCCTCGCGTTGACGCTCACCCGAACCAGCAAGACTCAAGAAGTTCTGCAGCACGCGGAGGCAATCAAGCTCGCCCTTACAGCCGAAAAGGTCACCTTACGCAAGCCCGCCATTATCATGGTACTCGCGGATATCCCAGTCCGCGTGAACGATATCGTTGTCGAAGACGACGACCCCTTCCTCCAAGAGGAGATCGAGCTGGCCCTGGATGCGAGACTTGCCTGCCCGCCTCGGCGGCTTTGCAAGCCCGAAGACTTGACCACTCGTAAGACAACCGCTGTCTGGATCGCAATCGACCCCGACTCTCCAACAGCAGCTCGCCCAAGACGACTCCGAATCATGCAGCGTTGGTGCCATTTGCGCCCGTTCATCGATCGTTCTACCCCTCCGTTGTGCAGCATCTGTTGGTCGTACGGCCACAGTCACGACGCCTGCTCTCACTCTCCTCGTTGCCGGCAATGCGGTTCGCATTCACACGACACCGAGGAGCACACATGCGACCTCTGCGGCGGCAAGGATCCGTGTGTGCCATTGTGCACCAACTGCACCGGGCCTCACTCCCCCGATGACAGTGCCTGCAAGGCCAAACCAACTTTCGATGCGGCGGTCAACGGTTTCGTTATCCCCGTCGGTCAACGCCTTCATCGTATCAAGCAAGCCGCAAGCAGGGACCGACGTGAGATTGTCAAAAATCTTTCACAGGTCTCGTAAACCTTTCCCCCCTTCAAATGTTCCGTGTCTCTTTCTCTTCTCTTTCCCCCTTTTGCTTTCGGCCCCTTTTACACGACCTCCTCGTATGCAGACGCCCGCCTTGGAGTACTGGTCTCCGCCGGTTGAGCTACGTTGGAACGATCTGGATAGAGCATACTTTCCGCTCACTAGCATACAGCGTTTGCTGTCATCACCCCTTTGTAGTTAGGGCACCTTTTGGTGTGCGCGTCGCGTCGACGCGCGCCTTTTTGCCGCGCCATTTGCGCAGCCTTGGCCAATCGAATTTCTCTCTCTCTCTCTCTTCCATCCAGCGAAGCCGCGTCCATACGTGTCTCGCCCTCATCTTTGCCTAGATAGCGGCTCGCTCTCGCCATGCCGCTGCACCTCGCTCATCACAAGAGCTATCACCCTTACAACGAGAAGAACAAGGAGCGCGTTCGCCAGGATGAGGAGGAGGAACGTCTTCGTCTCGAGGGGGAAGAGCGCCAGCGCCAGGACGCGGAAACAGAGGCGCGTATAGAAGCGCTGCGACGCTCCAAGGGTGGTTCCGCGGGCCCCGAAGATACGAGGACCAGCAATCGGAGTGGACATGCTGCGCAACAGCTTCAGCACATCAATTTCTTCGAAGATGCGGAAGCCAGCTCCAGCAGGGCGGGATCGTCATCTCGCTCGAATCGGCAGTCGAATGCTGCACAAGAGCGCCGCAGTGATAAGCCTCGTCTCGATCGCGAGACTCTGGCACATGCATTGGGCGGGCCCACGGCGGCACAGGATCGCCAGCCCTGGTACGCTGCCCCCGACCTTCAAGGCGCTGCACAAAGCAACAAGTCGACGGAACAGAAGCTCAAAGCGGTGGACAGAGACATAAATTTGAAGGACCGCCACGATCCGATGAAGACGATGCAGGGCATGGTCGCAAAGCGGAGGGAGAACAAGGAGCAGCGAGCTCGTGCGTCGGGATCTTCTCAAATTCAGGAATCACCCTATCGCGAAGCGTCCTCTCCTGCACCTTGGGCCGAAGCAGGTGACTACTCCAACCAATTCAATCGCGATGATGTAAGGGCAGCTCGCAAGCGTAGACGGGAGTCTAGTCCAACACCTCACCATCATCGTCGTTCTTCGGGCGACGACGGGGACGACAGTCGTGGCGGAAAGCGTCGAGCTCGGGAGGATTCGACCGACCAGGGTCCAAGTTCGCCGCGATGGCGAGAATCACGCTTTGCCGGAACCCACAATCAAGCAAGTTCCACCATGTCTACTGACTACGGCACTCGCGGACATCATCGAGGTACGTCCGACTTGACTCTTCCCTCACTCGACCTGCATTCTCACTTATCTGCCGAGCTTTCAGCTGGAGCGCCTTTTGCCACTTTTTCCGATGCTGAGATCCCTGATCCTGCACATAATCGCGGCAAGGTCATCTCACCTCCTTCTACTGGTGCTAGCTCCACGGAAATGGCCCTCTCTTTCCCACCCTGCGGTCAGGCGTTTCCTCCTGCCAGAACCACTCCGTACTTACACGAATCTGCCCTTGCTTCCTCTTCCACGACCTCTCTGAACGAATCGACTTTCCCGATCGCTCCTTTACCGTCTTCTTCATTCGACGATATCAAGAGCGAACCGGACAGCGACGACATTCCGATCGCAGATCTCGTCGATCATGAACCCCACTACGAGCCTACATTAGGCGTATCAAGGATCGATATTCCTCCAGCCAGAAGAGAAACGGACGACGATTCTGATGTAGATTCCGTCAGCCCGTCTCCTCCAACGATCAAAGCAGAGCCTTCATCTGGGACAGTGTTTTCGGGCCCCTCATCGTCTCACTGCGACACACCTTCAAGGTCAGCCAGCCTAAGCACCTCTTCTCCAGTCAAGCCATCACAGCAGGCTGTGCCTTCGCCTGAACCGCTTACACCTTCCGTCAAGCTGGAGCCATCCTCCGGCCAGTCATTGCTTCGCGCTGTCCAGGACGACGTTCATCCGAGCAGTCAGCATGAAGAGAATGACGATGCCATTGCTGTAAAAAGTGAACCACAAACACAAAGGCTTCCATCGCAACCGGATCACTCAACGCTACCAGGCATGCCTACCCTAGAAGAAGCAGGCATGCCACAGGATTCTACCGTCGAAGAATCTGCACATGACAGCCAAGATGATCAAATGCAACTGCGTCGCCTTTAACATTGATAGACGCGCAAAGGACAGGTCTCCTTCCTAATCCCTGGGGACGTTCGACCACAGCGGCCCTCCTCAACTGCATGATGCCACCTTCGACACAAAGCTCAGAGTTCGACGAGCTTGCGCCGGGAAGCCAGATGTCAGTTTCATGCGAGGAACCAGCTTTGCCGCCTGTGACACCCAAGAGGCCGACGAACGCTAGCACGTATACGGACGAAAGCCCCGAATCTTTGCAGGAGGAAGCTGCCGAACTGGATGCAGACGAAGGCCATGACCCGACCGCTCCAACAGAAGTCGAGGAGTCAACTGTCGATCATGCGACCACGTCCGCACAAGCTACTGATGCCATGGAAGAGCCGGAACGATCCCAACAACAGCAATGGGCTGAAGGAATATGGCACTCGCAAAAGTTTAAAGAGAAGAGACCCGAAATCCCCAACATCTTCGAGCGCATGCAGATGCGTGCGCGCTTGGAAGCTGGTGGTCAAGCCGTGCCCAAAGTGACCAGCCCTCAAAATGCGGATGATTCCGGCGTGTTCTTGCCCAACGCCACAACCGAAGACAACGGGGATGAAATCGATGATGAAGGGCTGACTACCGCGGAGCGAAGATTCCGAGAATCGATGTACCCTGCGGCCCTCCAGGAGATGATCGATACGGTTTTGGAGCACGAGGCATTCCTGTTCTCCGCTAACGAGGTCGCTTTTCTGCACAGCTATGCCAAAATGTCTTACGACGCTCGGTATCTGTTCTCTCGCCTGATCATACGGAAGTACAAATGGCACCGGCTCTGCTTTCTCAAATACGACACCGACCTTAAGGACATGGCGGGGACTGTTCGTGAGCTCGCCCGACCTTGGCCCGAGCTCGAAGCGCAACACGGCGAACACGTCTGCGACCCGTCGACCGCGGACGACCCGCTCCTCACGCGATTTGCGTATACGCAGAAGGATCTCGGTTTCCAAGATCGGATTGCGGACATGATGAAACTGATGACTCTGGATGAGCTGAAGGCGCTAGCTAAGAAGATGAACGTCCTCAAGCCGGCACACACTACTCGTGAGCTTGTCATCGAGGCGCTCATGTCCGTCAAAGGGCAAAGCACACTCGCCGGGCCGGACAAGCGGTGGCTGAGTTCAGGCTCAAGCAAATCGCCCCGAGCGCCGTCGAGCTCCTCTGCAAAACGAGAAGGTCATCTCCGTCAACTGACATTGAACTTTGACTGGAGCGGCAACAAAACGGCCCAGAGCGGTCAACTTCACAGCAGTGTGCAAAGCATCGTGGGCGAGGTCGTCCAAGTGCCAGCTGAAGTCAGGTGCCTCATCGACCGTCTTGCCCTGGTATATTACCGAGGCAACGTCTACAACAGCGTCGGCAGTGTCCTCAAAGACTCTATACTTGAGAGGTGCAAGAAGAGGAAATTCCCTGAGGTGGAGGTGCAACGCTCTAACGACATCTTCAAGAGCCGTGACCACCTCAAACGGTATGAACGGGCATGTGCTCGGGAGTATCGGATCGCGATGCTTCTTGATGGCCCGTATGAAGTCAACCGTACCGCCACGAACAGCGCGGAGTTGTACATCGGCCAAACAGCATACAATGCCAAAGGTGAGGCCCTCCCGCCACCAAAATCGCCCGCAGCGTTGGCGGCGGGGGTCGCATTGTTCGAGGAGATTCTCCAGGAATGGAAAGATGCGGTTGCTGAATGCGAGAAGGATTGCCCGGATGGCGGAGATCGGAATCACGTACCACCGCATGCGCTTTCATCCCGGCTGGCCTCTGACCCGTGTTATGTACAAGGTGAGTTGTCAGGTTCAGTCGCTCCGACATTTGTGAACATAGGCTGAAAAGGCACTTCTCGCAGGCTGGCACATGTTTCAGCCACCTCAAACAACACCACCGCGAAAGGAGATTCTTAGACTGCTGCTTGACCAAAAAGTTTTTTGTCGAGGTAAGCGTGGCGATTGGTACGACCGGTTGGCCCTCCTAGAGGAAAGATATTGCGAGCAGAAGACGAAAGGTGGTCGATTGGCGCTTCAGATTGCAATCCGTGGCGTGGAGGATCCGGATACCCACTTCGTCTATCTGGGTCCACTTCAAAAACGTATCGCGCGGCTCCAAGTTGCGAAGTTGACCCAATTGCCTTTCCGGGAGCAGCGCAAATTTACGATCTTCAACAAAAATACGGTCGAGGTTATCAAAATCAAAGGCTTTCGACTGGACAAGATGCTCGTCAAGTCCGAATCTTCCTCCTCTGTACAGACAAACTCGAGCGGAGACAATCAGCAGAAACCGAAGCAAGCATGGGCTCAACTGTTTACCAAGAAGTCTAGTCCAGCCAAGTCTGCACCGGGTTCCAGGATGTTGAAGGGCAAGAATGCGATCCGCGGCGCGCCCTCGAGTGGTCCATCCCCGTCCCCGCCGCGCATGTCTCCCGTCAATGACATCGACACGCCCGGCTTTGTCAAGCGACCGATTTTGCAAAAGGAGGTTCTGATCGAACGTTTCGGGACCTCACCTGGACCGAGCAGATTGAGATCACCACAGATGAACGCGGCCAGTTCGGTGGATGCGGTTGTGGTGGAGGATGATGAGGATGATGAGGTTTACGAAGTGATTGGCAGGCAGATCAAAAATGACATGCACACCGCGTGGCGTGGACTGGACAAGCAGCCCTGCCGTGTGGAGCACCTGGTATTGCAGCACCTTGAAAAGGACGGGTTCAAAGGGTAAGCAAATAATTTGACTTCACCGGACGGCTGTTGCTAACTCGAAGTTCCCTCCGTCCGCTGTGTAGGGTCCATGATGAAGGCAGTGTCCTGACTACGTTGTTCGTACTGGCAATGTGGGACGTCATTTACATGTCCGTGAAGGCGCATTCGAAACTAGGTATCAGTCCGAACCGCTCGACATGCGAAGCGATGCATTTGCCATTGGTGAGTGAGGTGTGCGTCCTATACTCATGATTCACGGACGCATTATTCTGACCAGACTCGGCTTCACAGTACGCAGGGACCAAATCACGCAGCGACTCAGCGCGATTGCCGAAACTGGCGGACTTGAATTCATCATGGCCGCAGATGAACGCGAGCGACCGCGTCAGACTTGGGCCTCCGGGTGCAACTGGGACTACTCCCGTGAGATGTTGTTGGAGGTGGCCGAGGTAAGCCTCAGTGAAGTTTTGATTGCAGATAACTCATTGCTGACGATCTCGTGGCTCTGCAGTGTCTGGGAGGCCGTCCCCTGTCCACGATATGCCAAATACTGTGCGAAGAACGCCAACACTGTCAAAGTGGCATGCCAGATTTGTGTGTGTGGAAGATGAAGACCAAAGAAGTACGCTTCGTCGAAGTGAAAGGACCCGGCGACGAGCTACGATCCAAGCAGCTAGTCTGGCTCGAATACCTCTATCGAGCCGGCGCCAAGGTTCAGCTTGCCTCTGTGTCCGACATGAAGGACCTCCCCGCAGCCAAGCGCGAGCCGAGGAGCTCGAGCGCGACGAAGAAGTGACGACGGCGAAGGACGCAATTCTCCGCAGAAAAGGCAGATAGAAACCGCATACCCACGACTCATACATCTGTACATGTATCCAAGCATCCTCCCTGTTCAATACGATTCTCCAAACTTCTCCTCCCATGAAGCTAGCCTTTTGCTATGCGTGTTCTCTAGCCTCAGTAACTCAGGCGTGCTGTGTGAAAGCAATAGTGATCTCTCGGCCGTAACCAATTGACGTATGGTACGATCGAGCGGCATGCACAAGCACGCCTGAGAACACTTGTAAGGAGGGTCATTGAGTGGCACAGCGCCACCCAACTTTGTCGAAATTGAACCAACACTCTTTCCGACCGCACCACACATTCAGCATCACCACACAAAACCGAACAAGGAAACGCGTGCTCAGCTCTCTAACGCGATGATAGATGAGATATCAGAGAGTACGCAGCAGCTTTCCGAATCGGATTTGAGTGCGTTTTGACGGAGTTGTCTCGATTAAGAGTCTGAAAATGCTGAATCTTCTCACTGTTCCACAGACACAACGCGCACCTCAAGTCAGGCAGGGCTCTCGGAATCTCCAGAGCAGCAAGCGGAGAAGCGTCCGCGGTTGGAGAGCAGACTTATAGTGACAATTCCTTGGGACGCAGTGAAGAAGAAGCTTGTATTTGACCCAAAAGACTACCAGATATTGACAGTGGAGACTGTCGCTCAAGGCAGAGATGTCATGCTCATTGCTCCGACTGGTAGTGGGAAGGGCTACGTCCTCAACATCCTCCTCGAGGCCCTCCCGGACAAGATCTTCATCGTTCTGGTGCCGCTACAGATGTTGCAAGAAGAATTAAGTCAGCGAATGGGCGACCGAGCGATCTACATCAACAGCAACAACAAGACTCACGAGCTCTTGACCGACGTGAAGAACGGCAAATATCGCATGCTCTTCCTCAGCATCGAGATGGCCCTCGGTAACGCCTTCCGCTCCGTGTTCAAGGACTCCGCCTTTCAGGCGAAGCTCGGAGCGATCATCCTTGACGAGGCTCAAGTTCTGAAGGAATGGGCCGTCGACTCTCCCTTCCGGAAGGCAATGAGAGATGTCAGCGTTCTGCGACACTTAGTAAGTCAGACCTGGAGCTCACCATGCTATCCTTGACGTTTGTTGACAACCTTCACTTGTATGCAGGCCAGGATTCCAGGTGTTGCTATGAGTGGCACGCTGCCGGAGGAGTATCGGAAGGTCGTCCGATCGCTCTTCGAACTTGAAGACGAGAAGGTCATCGATCTCGGCGTCGATCGCCCTAACATCCATCTGATAGTCGCACCGATCCGATATGCCGTCAGCTCCTTCCAAGACATCCTTGCCTGGTTGCCCGAGCTTCACGGCGACGCACCAAAGACGGACCAGGAACGCGAGGACCTGAGGAAGGAATGCACACCGACCATCATCTATATCAACAATAAGACGCAGCAGTTCGAGCTCTTCCACGCTCTCCGACGATGGTACTCACGTATGGGTCTCGAGGAAGCTGTCCTAATCGTTTCTGCCGAGTATAGCACGTCGCACCGCGTCCAGGTTCCAAGTCATGTCGAGAGCGGCAAGACTCTGTGCATCGTCAGCACCAGCGTACTCGGGATGGGTTCGGACATGAGGAAGATCCGGAGAGTGATCCAGTGGCGCATTACAAGCACGGACACAGTGCCTGGGTCATGCAGCGCTTCGGACGGGGAGGAAGGGACCAAGGAACGAAAGCGGAAGCGATTCTGTTGGTCGACAAGTGGGCGGTGCCGGGTTCTGCTCTGGAAGCCGTTGAGAGTGGAGGGCAGCTCCTCGGCGAGGCGATACCGGAAGGTGAAGAAGAGGGGACGCGTGTGATCCGTCCTGAGACCACCAGGCTTCGTACTGCAGCAGATCCGCAGATGATGGAGCTCGTCACTTATGCCTTCTGCAAGCGAGGCTGCATTCGAGCACGGGTCAACGAGATGCTTGGTCAGCCAAGCGCAGATCAGCTACCACCTCCGAAGGACATCTATGGCCGTGAAACACCGACGGACTTACCCTGCTGCTCCTTTTGCGAAGATCGTGCTTATCCGGTCTTGCCTCCGAGCGTCCTGGCCGAGGATGGCGATGAAGGACGAGCCAGAGACGGCATCACGAAGCTGCAGGAACACGTAGAGGACAGGCTTTGTCAGTGGCGTTTGCGGATGTGGGAGACGGATTGGAAGCATCGGAGGGCGCCCAAGTCTATGGGTCCAGCTTACTTCATGCGCGTCGAGGACGTTGCGTCCGTCGTGAAGAACCTCGGCAAGATCGATAAAGGATTGGCCGCCGAGAACGACGATGCCCTGAAGAAGTATGTCGCGATGTCGGCCAGAGACGTTGTCGTCCCGCAGCTGAAGGCGTGGCTTAAAGGAATCATTGCGGCCTACGATGCAGAACGCGACAAGGAGAAGCAGGAGAAGCAAGCAGCAGCGGAGAAGCAACGTCAGGAAAGAGCACGTCAAAAGCTGCAGACACATGCTCAGAAGAACGTACAGAGAGCGGAGTCGAGTGGAACATCTGTGAGTAGCAAAAGTTATAGGCATCAGTAATCAGATCATTGTTGATTGCTGAACATTGTTGATGACTTACAGTCTTACTCGTGCAGCGCTTGTCTCGAGTGGAACTCAAAGCATCCCGGTCAAGACCAGCTAGATCCAAAAGGACACACGAGTTAGTACATGCTGATCGGAGGCTGGTCGAGAGCTGAAGATATACTCACCTGTACGCATCAACGCTTCGCAGAAAAGAACAAGAACTGCCCGGTGAAAAAGATGCCGAGTGGAAGTACTTCAGCACAATCGTAGAGCATCTCAACACTGTACCCTTTGTCTCTGAGCTCACAAGTAAATTAATCCAAGAGTCGTGCTTCAGTCAAGAGGGTCGTCGCCAGTGAGAGTGAAGCCCGCGACAAGCTCTTCTGCATTAAACCTCGTTGGTCCGAAGGGCTCATCTTCGACGTCAAGTTCGTACGAGAGCGGCATGTTGACGGAGCTATGATTGACATCTCGCATGCGTCGTTGAAGCCATTCACCAAAGAGCCCAGGCTTCCCACCTCCTCCTCCGAGTCGAGCATACCCGTACACATGGTTGTCGGTGGACATACCCTTCGACTGCCTAGCGTTGCGCTCGTTGGCAGCCTTGCGACGCTGTATGTCATCACCATGATGAAGCTCGAACGTCTTGCAGGACCGTTGACGTTTCCAAGAGAAGATATCCTTCTTGACAAAGTCTGTGGCCAAGAGAGTGACACTCTGCTTGATGCTTCGAGCTTTGTGGGTGCTGTTTCGACTGTTGATACCGAGCGCTCTGTACCATCGAAGCCTCTGCTGCCGCAAGAGATTGATGATCTGACCCATCTCTCCCTTCGTCACGTAGTCGCTTGCGTTCGAAGATGTGATCTTGAAGACGTTCTTGAGCTCGTTGACCAGGTGTTCGATGTCCAAGTCAGCCGGAAGCCAAGAGTCGGAGCGGCCAGCGTGGTTGACCAGTGTGGCCGCAAGCATTGAGGTGGCTAGCGAGGGGTGTAGCTCGTATTGCAGCTGGTACAAGATCTCGCACACCTCCGAGGAGTAGCGATGATGCCCGGTGGCGGCGAAACGAGGGACAGTCTGCTTGCAAGCAACGATGACTCGACCAACATCTCCTTGGGTGACGGCCTCCCGGAGCTCCAAATAGATGATAGCGTCTCGCAGCATCTCGCGTGCATGCAGGTAAAGGAGGTCCGCATCTGCCTCGTCACCATGATCCAACGTGATCCCCTCGGCGCTCTCGTCCACCAGCTTTGGAATCGCATCTTGAGCTGCAGCAATGAGATCGGCGGTCGTGATGCTTGCGTACTCGTCCGCGTTGTCCTCCAGCGTGTCCGACGTCGATGACCGCGCGTCCAGCTTCGTCCGGAGAATGGGAGAGAGCAAAGCGTCGATCAGGGCGGGGAAAAGCATCTTGATGTATGCGTCCGCATCGTGGAAGTCGATCGGGCTTGTGCATAGTCCTCGGATCCCTACTCTATCACAGAGCACGCGAGCGCTAAGAAGGCTCTGACATTGTGGGGTTCCTCCATGTACCTCTAGGAAGAACTTTTGGAAAGTGTATTGTAGATGAAAGAATGCGGACCACGGTCGCAAGAACTGGAGCCGATCGATCGAGGGTGTTTGTGACGTGTCGAATGCGCGGCGAGCCTTAGCTGATCGAAGATGTGCAATGGTGAAGGCGTCGGCAACAATTGGAAGAACGCGGCGTATCCATTGCTCGTCTCCCGACAGTCCTAGATGCTTCAGGTACTGATTCATCACTTCAATGTTCCCAGCAACGGTACCCTCATCTTCATTCAAAACCGGAAGACCTAAGACTTTGGTCTTGGTGGGTAGGAAAGGTAGAACCTGTGGTGGTCTGGGAAGCTTTTCTTCTTCGACTTCGCTCGAATTATGCAACGCTTGCCACGCTCGAACCGCGTGAGAGATTGCAACATCCACGAAGTGCTCATCGTCTGCACAGCCGCCAAGCAGAGTCTCGAGAACATCGATATCGGAAGCCTCTTGAGGATGGGCTTGTCTGGGTGTAGATTGATGCTTGGCGATTGATGATCCATCTTCGCCGAGAGGGTTGACTGTAAGTGCCACAGTTGATGAAGGGCGAGGAACCGATGGGAACGTCGTGCGGAAGAGCTCCTCTGAGCAGATGGGCCGTTTCTCTTCGTACTTGTACTCATAGTCGAGAACGAAGACCGCACCGGTAACAGCTGCCATCATTATCACCTTCTGCTCCGCTCGCTTATCCCGAACTCCGCTTTGCCAGTTGACGTTGTCGTAGGAGAGACTTGTCATCGTTCCCTTCAAAGCGATCGTCTCGAGCGTCCGTCGGTGGTCGTCTCTGGCCAAGCTTGCTAATACCCTTTGACCTGAAGGATAAGAGGAGCAAACACCGAGATGGTGAAGGAGTTCGATCTCGCGCTTGGGGACTCTTGCTGCGATGAAGCTGACCGTGAGCTGAAGTGGCCAGGCGTTGCATTGCTCGTTTGCGGGCAGCGAGGAGCATGTGGATAGTAGACGCTATCACTCCCCCTCGTGACCTGCGTCCGTACTGGCGAATGTGTTGAGGTGCCTCCGGCTTCTTCTTCTCGGTCTCTGCGCCGTCCAATAGTCGTTGGGCTTCCTCGTCATCATCATCACTGGACTGATCCTCGACAGCGGTAGATGTCTTGACTTCGTAGCTGGCGATGGCGCTGATGACTGCCCATATCGTCGGCATCTTCTTCTCCACGGTCTTGGTTGAGACTTCGGCGTCAAAGTCGATGAGGTCGGTCAGTGTGGTAGACTTTGCTGACGGTCCGCGAAGCGATTTGTCTCGTGCCGCACGCTTGCGCTCCATCCGAACCTGCTTACAGACCCGCGTGGTCGCCCAGAGCGTTGCTCCTTTCCAGCCATCCAGCACTGCCTCTGGCCCTCCTGATTGTCGCCACTGAGATATCCGTGTCCTCAGGTACTCCGTCGTGTGTGACTTGGCCGTTTGATGCGATGGCGCAGCGCGAGAGGCCTCGGAGTCCGTGAACAGCAGCTCGTCGCTTAGCTGGATAGGCTCCTGGTCTTGACGTATGACTTGCTGAACCTTGCTCTTCTTCTTCTTCGCGCCGAAGCAAAACTTGAACAAGGCCGAGAGAGAGAGGTTCTGTGCCGACATGAACCGGAGGAAAGCCAGCTTGTCGTCGTCGTTCATGGATACCTTCCGCCGTCGTCGACGCGCAGCTCGTGGCGCTGACCGTGAAGCTATCAGAGTAGGAAAGAAGAACATCCGGATCAGTCGAGCCTCAAACTTGCACAAAGACAAGGAAGAAAGAAGTACTGACCTTGTGGAACCTCCTCCATGTCTTCCTCTTCGTCGACGCTGAGCCGTTCACTGTGGCTGTCCCCATCCTCACTGCCCCCGCTCTCATCGTCATCATCCTCCTCTTCGTCGAAAAGTCCTTCCACATCGCTCTCATCGGGAGAGAGATCTTGTCCTTGGGCCGGTTCTTGGCTGGCGGAGGGTCCAGGGTCGTGGTCGAAGAGCCTCGCTCTTGCCGGACTGCGGGTCGGCTGACTGAGGCTAAAGCTGGGAGGTCGGGACAGTCCGAGACCCGCAGAGCCGGGCGTGAGATGTGGGAAAAAGCCTTGCGCAGGCGGGAAGCTGACTGTCTGGTTACTGGGCATCTGGATGTTGGCTTACTCTGTGTGCTGAGCGGAGGGCACTGGGCATTGGGGAGTGGGAATACAGTGCGTGGGGTGTCGGTATCTGTGCGGTGTGGGGTGATCATGTGGTGATCATGGAAACGAGCTCTAAATTTCGGCAAAGCTGAGGGGCAGTGCGCCACTCAATGACACTACTTACAAGTGTTCTCAGGCTGTCTACGCGGTGGCTCCGACAGCACTCTGCTTGAATTCATTACGGCCGAAAGAATGCTTTCTTGCTTGCTGTCGCTGCTGGGAAGAGGACCCACCGCTAGACAAAGCCTGAGTTAATGAGGCTACGTGTTCTCGCTGTTTGCTGGCAGGCGAGTGAGAGGGGGTTACAAAGCAGAGTCACAAGGAAGTCTGTGGTTTCCACGACAAAAGGTTAAATCCAGAGCCCACTACTCGCGCTCACAAGACGCGACTGGCTCTCTTGACTTCGAGTCAACACAGCTCGCAAAGGTTCAACAACACAGGCTGGAAGGAAGCGCACGAGCTCAGTACGACAGCGTCCCGCACATTGGACTTGCAGCCGCATTCAAAGTCTCGCTCTCCTTGTGTCTGTTGCACAGTCGCGTGCATCGTGACCCGCCTGCAGCGCGGAACAAGCCTAACGAAAGGACAAACGCGTCCCCAGTGAAGCCAACATCAACCCGAACACCGCGTCTGAGCTTCCAGCTGCTCCCGCGACAACAGCGCAAAGCCAGGAAGTGCTGTTGCGAAGTCTGCAGCCAGTGTGCGGTGGTGGTACACGCAGCTTGGTGCTCTCAGTAGCTGCAGCAGGGCGAACGCGTCTCTGGAGCGCCCCTCCGCTTTCGCTCTTCGCGTCGCGCGACCGGTAACGATGGTCCGGGAAGGACCGCGTCCGTCAGGGAGTGGTTCGAGCGTAACAGTGAGGTCAAGGAAACGGAAAGCGGACGCGTCGGAGTCCGATTCGGACTACGCGGAACGTGCTGATGTGGCCCTTGAGGATGACCAGCCGGAGGTGAGTTGTGGACGCGGGCGTGTTTTGCGCGATGCTCCTCGCCAGCTGCTTCAGGCTCCTAGCAAGCTTTGGTTGCACAGATTCTGACCCATCTCCTCTCTCTGTGTGTCCAGGAGGTGAACGGCGCTAGATCTGGCGGCCCTTCTCCATCGCTCAGGTTGCGCCTTAAGCGACCAAGGTCAGGAGCCTTCGTCAGCAGCAATGGCGATCAGTCCATCGCAAGCCCAAAAGCGAACACTCCACCTCCAGCTCCCCCAACCCGCTCAAAGTGTAGGAACTGCGGCGCTCAAATGTCTCTCCAGGGAAAGTGCGCTTACTGTAGTGAAGGAAGTGAGTATTCACTCGAAACCTCAGCTTTGGAACTAGCAGACATCTGACAATCTCCTCGTTCCACATGTGAAAGCTTACTTCACCAAGTCAGGGCGTACGGCGCGCAAGTCCTCAGCGATGAGAATCTACACAGAGTTGGATCCCTCCCCTCCACCGCCTCCCAAGCGCCAACAAAAGGCAGAACCGCCGCTGCGGACACCTGCGCCCGTATATCAGCCTCCAGTCATTGACGAGGATAATCAAAGAAGCGCAGCGCTGGCGGAGACAGAGGATGAGGAGGAGGAATCAGAGGACGATGTATTCGGCGGGCTCTTAGACGAGGTGGACGCGGACACTTCAAAGACAAAGCCAGGGTTGGAGGACAAGGAACGGTTTGAAAGAAGTCTGAAGACCGCCGAACTCAAACTGGGGGGCGCGCTGCCTACATTACCGACGGCGCTCAGCGCTAGCGGGCGGGCTCTGAAGGCCACTATGACGTATGGAGCTCCCGTGCCCAGCACGCCCGGTGTTGCCCAAACAGCTCTTAGGAACTTTCGGTCGGCGAATGACTTGGCCAGTATGAGCGCCTCTCAGCCGGTCGCCTCGACCAGCGCGCACACTCTCAACAGTCCCTCGACACCTAACAAAACCTCCAGCTCTGCTGAGTCTGGTAGTGCCATGCCCATCAAGTGCATTCGCTTTGGGGAATTCGACATCGACACCTGGTACCAAGCTCCCTATCCTGAGGAATATAGTCTGGTACCAGACGGTCGTCTTTGGATGTGCGAATTCTGTCTCAAGTACATGAAGAGCCGCTTCATGGCGAGCCGGCACAGGGTGAGTACGAATGTGTCGGAGACGCTTTGATCCTAGCTCAAACACTGACGGTCAGTTCTCTCCTCTTACAGATGAAGTGCAAGGTCAGACATCCTCCCGGCGACGAAATCTACAGAGACGGTAACGTGTCTGTATTCGAGGTGGATGGGAGAAAGAACAAGGTGAGTCAAATGCAGGGCTCTCAAGCTTGAACGACATGGTCAAGTTGCTGAGCATAACCTTCGATCAGATATACTGTCAAAATCTTTGCTTGCTGGCAAAGATGTTTCTAGATCACAAGACACTCTACTATGATGTCGAGCCATTCCTATTCTATGTCGTCACGGAAGCGGACGAGCTCGGAGCGCACTTCGTCGGCTACTTCAGCAAAGAGAAACGAAGCCCTCTGAATTACAATCTTTCCTGCATTATGACCTTGCCCATACGACAACGACGTGGGTGGGGCAACTTTTTAATCGACATCAGTGAGTGCACTTGCTGACAAACGTTACCACGCTGATTCACGACTGATCTCTTCTTTCGGTCTCAAGGCTATCTGTTAGGGAAAAAGGAGGGAAGATTGGGATCCCCGGAGAAACCATTGTCGGACCTGGGCCTGCTCAGTTACAAGAATTACTGGACCTTGGCCGTCTACAAGTATCTGCGGACAAGCACGGGCGATCTGACATTGGACGGTAAGCTGCAAAGTTCAAGCTCGCTTCGAGCTCCAAAACATGAGCTAAATCATATTCTGCTCAACAGAGATCAGCAAGGCGACTGCAATGACAGTGGACGATGTCTACTACGTCCTTCGCGAATCCGACATGATCATAATATCCAGTAGCAGCACTGGAAAACATCGAGCACCAGCCACAGCAAAGTACAAGGCAAGGGATGGGAGCACATCGATGACAAGTTCTCGTTCACGGAAAAGGAAGAATCCCAGCAGCTCGGCGAATTCGCAGCAGCCAAACGCAGAGGAATCGAACGACAAGGTCGACACCATGTCCGTGCCGAGCGAATACCGCATCCACTTTGATCGCGAGTACGTCAACATTCACCTGCGCAATTTCGAATCGAAGGGATACCTGCACGTCCGGCCTGAATTGCTCAAGTGGACTCCGTTCCTTGTCAATCGGATTGAACAACCAGCAAGACCTTTCGACGCTCCTGCATTCCTGGATGACTCATCACCTGACGACGGGGACTCTGGCGACTTGATGATGTCTCTGGGACCCAACAGTCCTTCCAAACTGGGGACGATCGAAGCACAACTTGTGGAGAGCTATGAGCGTGCTGAGGTGGAGGCGGCGGTTCCCTTGGCCGTGCCAAGCAAACCGAACACCAAGCCTAGCGCCTCGTCGGAGAACACAAGAACGGAGAAGATGAAGACGGACATGACAAAACCGGAGAAGACGAAACCAGAGAAGACGAAACCAGAGAAGACGAAACCGGAGAAGACGAAGCCGGAGAAAACAAAAACGGAGAAGACAAAACCGGAGAAGACAAAGGTGGCGAAGGCAAAAGCGAAGAAGCCTTCGCCGCCGCCATCTACCGAGTCACAGGACGAATTCATAGACGCAATAGAGCAGCAATCAAATGGCTTGAGCGCGAATGATGTTGTCCCGACATCGGCCCCTCTTTTGGCTCCGATTCCGGTTTCGGCGCCAGTCTCTGTACCGACGCGAATCCCTGCTACCATTGCGGCTCCGGTTTCGATTCCAGCCCCAACTGCGGCCCCTGTCCGATCTCGAGCTCCAGTACCGGTTACAGCACCAGCTCCTGCACCAGTACCTCCACCAGTCCTTGCGCAGGCTCCCGCGCCAGCTTCATCTCTAGCTCCCTCTTTGGTTCCAGCATCAGCATCAGCTTCAGCTCTAGCTCCTGCTCCAGCTCCTGGCCCAGTTCCAGCTGCGGCTCCAGCTGCGGCTCCAGCTCCGGCTTCAATCTCAGCTCCCGCTCCAGCTACGGCTCTAGCAGCGGCTCCAGCTGCGGCTTCAGTTCCCGCTCCAGCGCCAGCTCCAGTCGTAGCCCCAGCGCCAGCTGTAGCTTCAATAACAGTACCAGTACCGGCACCGCCGCCGCCACCAGCTTCAGCTTGGGTACCAACTCCAGTGCCAGCTCCAGCTCCGATTCCGATTCCAGTCCAAGAAGCGGCTCAGAACCGACCTCAGGGATTCACCATGGCGGCCGCGGTGCCGAAAATACGGGTTCCTGTCGCCGTCCCACCGCCGTACGGATACGTTCCTGCAAGTGACTCTGAGGGCGGGGACGAGGATGCAGAGGGTTCCGATGTGGACGAATTTTGAAGCTTTCTGCCATTTGTCTGCCAGCCCATCGACTCTCCAGCTCGACATCGATGCACCGGCTCAGGCCAAACCCACCCTTCCTCTCAACTCTCTGCCTCGACACACATCGGTCGATCATTCTGCCATCGTACACGTTTTCTTTCTCCATCATTTGTTGTTCTATTCAGCTTCAACCATTTCTTTTGCTCAGACTCATTCTGTCCCCTAACATCCCTCAACCGCCCATGTCTCCTCTTGCCCGCGCATCCTCCCTGGCCTTCTAGTTGTCACCCTCTCCGTTTTGCAATTGACAAGTCGAGAGTTCCTGCTGCCCACCCCACGTCGATGTGGATGTCGTCTGCATGGCAACATGCGCTGATCTCGCCTCTGTGAAATGAGGAGACCAACAGAAGAGGCTCCAGGGTTTAGGAAGCTGACCTCGTTCGCTGAGCATCGTCGCAAGGTGTTCGATCAGACTTACTCTCTTCCACAGCGAGGCGCAAGGCCAGGTGTCAGTTGTCCATCGTTCTCTTCACAGGCGCGGAGGTTTCTCTCAAACCTGTCGCGCAAGAGCATCGACCCAAATCTGCTGCTGGGCAGCATTCAACCCGTCGCCGCAGCCCAGGTCTGGTCAGGACGTCCGATTTGCGAACGAAGCGTACCGCCGCGAGTCGGCCTAAGGTAGCGCGCGAAGATTCTCCAAAGGCAGGCGCCAGCGCCAGTGCCAGCCGCAACATTAGTGGGTGACGAGCGGCCACCTGCTCGCGAAGAAAGGGGCTTTGCTCCCCCGATACCTCAACAACGATGTCTTTTCAGACCAGCCAGGACGGCTTCTACTTCCGCCGGAACGACACCGCTGAACAGCAGCAGCAACTGTATGCTCCGCAGGTCGACCGAATGGACTCGCAGCATGAAAATCGGGCGGCGCAAGGATACACGGACGGAGCTGCGGCAGAAGAAGACGCTTTCTTCGACCCCTTCACGCCCACCACCAGCTCCAATGCAATATTCGCCTCGCCCGCTGTGATAACGCCGTATCAGGAGCCGTCCATATCCGACAGCGCTCGTCTGAATGGACGCTCGGCCGGTGGTGTTGGCGGCGCTGCCTCGTCCATGGCACTGAGGGAGGCTGTTGGGCCTTTGTCTGCTTCTGAGTCTGCCTCTGGCGCAGTGGGTCCGCAACTTCCTCAGACTACAGCGCCAACATCAGGACGACATACAGGTCAAGCCAGCTTCGAACGGTTTCCAGTTCCTCCCGCTGTGCCTCAAAACTCAACCTCCCCTGCCGTAGAGAATGCAACTGGTGCCATTAATGCGCCTCAGCGCAAGGCACCATCGGAAGCGTCACGGGCCTCCATGGCAACCTCCAAGAGGTCAGTCCCACCCATTACGGATCAGGAGCTGCTACAGGTCGTCCTCGACATGCGCGAGCGAGCTTCACGGCCTCAGCAGCGCCTTGAGGGAATGGACGAGTTTCGCTTTCCATCAGGATCAAATCCGGCGTCGGCGAAAGGGAAGCAGTCTCCCGAGAGATCGGCTTCTGTGCCACGGCCAGGTTCGAGAGATTCGAAGGACATTGATACACTGGACCTGACAGCGCACGGAATTGTGAACTTGCCCGAGCTTGTCATTGAGCACATCAAGCATGACGTGGTCAGGTGAGTCACAATCCTGGTCCATTGATTCAAAGGGAAATCTTCGCTCACCATCATTTTTTTTTATCCCCTCCCTGCCAATAGACTCTCGCTCGCCACTAATCGGCTGACTAAGCTTCCGACAGCTTTTGCTGATCTGCGACGCCTCAAGTATCTGAACATCCGTCACAATGGGATCAAGGAAGTTCCCTCAGTGGTGAGTGCTCAATTCCCTTTGTTTGGTGATGATCATGGTCAGCACCTTCTGAACCTTCCTCGTCACCATGCCTCAGATTTGCGAGCTTCCCGCTCTCGAGATCCTGGATATGGCTCGCAACAAGATTCGGATGCTGCCGGAAAGCCCTGGAAACCTCATCAATCTTCGAATATTGGCGATCGGTGATAATCGACTGGAAAGATTACCAGCCTGGTTGGGAAGGATGAAGAAACTTCGAACCGTCAGACTCACGCCTAACCCTCTCCAGTGGCCGCCAGCAGAAGTGATGCAGGGAGGCGGAGATCATCAAACAGAGCAGAGGAAATTGAGGGATCCAAGTATATCTGCAGAGGAGAAAGATCGGATTCGGAGGAACGATGAAGCCGCAATGTCCCGCTGGATCTCCAAGCTACAAGGCTGGATCAACGCCAATGCTCCCTCTCAACCAGCGATCGCTTCTGAAGCACAGGGTGGAACTTCGTTCATATCTGCAAACGACGCGAGCACGAGTGATGCCGCTGCTGTCAGTGCAGATATGAACGGAGCGGATGTGACATCCAGTCCACCCAGAATTCGAAGAGTCTCGCCTCAGGAAGGTTCAAGGTCAATTACGCTGAGCGAACAGAATGGCGACAACGACCAGCAAGACGTTAGTCCAATCACACCGCAGCCGGAGCATGTTGAGCAAATCGAGGATCTTCCGGACCTCGATCGCGAATCTCAGTACCAAGGCGAGAGTGGAAGCTCTCGGCCGGGAACATCTGATCGACCTAGCATCAGCGATCTGTCTCAAACGCTGGACCGGCCAAGCATCGAAAGACCAAGCTTCGACAGACCGAGCTTGAGTGAAGCTTCAATGGCAGCATCGATTTCCAACTTCCGACAAATGCTTGCCGTTTCCAACGGGCACCAGCGCGACGGCTCGGTGACATCGATGTCGAGCGTCGGCTCTAGATCTTTCATGAGCCGTGGGGCAAGCTCTACCACCCCTGTCGCGGGCAAATTGGAAGATCGAGCTTTCCTGGTGGCCAATCGAATGGTGCCAACTTTATCCCATATGCGCAACAATTCGCACAGCATAGGACAGGCGAATCCAAGAGATACACAGAAGGGTAAAGTGATCTTGAAGGGTAAGAAATCGCTGCCAGACCTTCGACAAAACGACAGACTTATTCAAGAGCGCCAGCAAATCAACAGCCGTGTGGACGAGTCCTTCGGTCGAAATTATTCACATAGAAGAATTGGGAGTGCGAGTAGTAGCAATGCAGGAGATGGAGCCCTTCCCGTCGGTGTTGACGGTGTACCACTTCCGAAGCGCCCGATCAACGGTGTCCGGCGACCGCCATTACCACATCCAGTCACGTATTCCCCCGGCCAGACTTCTGCAACGCTAAGCGGCAGCGGATCGATGCCCAGAAGACCGAGTCTAGCGGCGACAGCCCCACCTTCACCGGCGGATGACTACTCAAGCAGCCCCACCAACCAATCCAGGACTTCGCCCATCACAAGTCTTCCGAGAGATACGAGTTTCGCGTCGTCGATCAGCTCCCGGCGTCGTCTCATACTGGTAGGCCCGCCTAACGACCTCAAGCAAGTCAGAGAGGCCGCGGATCCTCTCTCTCCCTCTGCACAGGCGGAGGCAGAGAGGAACAGCTATTTCCGCCGGCTATCGATGCTTCCTTCCTCTACGATAAACAAGGCCGTCCCGCAGGCGGTGCTTGATGTAGTGGACGCTACTCGAGGCGTGCTGTACGCACTCTCTCAAATCCACTCCGCTCTGAAGCAGTACATAATGTTCGCAGTTGTACCAGCCACGACTGCGTCAGGCGTTTCGACGGACGATGGACGGGTATCGGCTCCGATAAATCGCGTACTCGATATTGCCAGCGCTTCGATGGCTCACTTCATCGACGCACTCGACCGGTTCGACAGTATGTGCCGTAGAGGTACACCACCTGCAATCGTTGTCCGTGACGTCTTCCTTGCGTGCAAAGACAGCGTGCAGATATTTCGGAAAGTAATTGGTGTACTGCAACTTCAATTGCGTGCCTTGCTCAACACTGCCGACGTTCGCTACACCCGCACGCTTCTCTTGATGCTCTTCGGCAGTATCGCCGAGGTCAGCAATTCTTATCGGACACTCGGACCACAAATCGAGGCGCTCATGCCATATCTTTCGGGCACGGCAACCGCGAATGGACCGCCCTCAGGCAACCCGAGTACATCTGCATCATTCTCCTCCATGAACGGCATTAAGTCCGGTCGTGCGGTCAACGGCGGTCTTGGGCATGTCGCCGCAGGTTCAACGTTCTCCACTCCCTCTTTACCCTCCATAGCGGAGCAGGCTTCTCCTAGCAAGACTCGTCCCCTCATTACTGCTCACCGACCGGCAAGAAATCGGCATGCTGGCAATTTCAGCGCTCGTGATGTCGAGCAAGGGGCTATGATTGCGCCGGCTAACCACCTTTCCAGTTCGGGCACATCCAAGGCAGGAGGAGCCCCAACTGGAAATATGGAGCAACTTATCAATGAGGAGAAGCGGCGGATGGAAGCGGGCGGAGAGGGCGATGACGACTTTGATCTGCCTCCCGTCCCACCTTTGCCTCTCTCTGAGATTTCGATCCATCTGAACAACTCTGGGCGGTCAAGGTCTGGATCTGGAACCGGCAGCGAGAATGGGCAGCTCTTGTCCGCATCGTCATCAACGGGAAGCGGCATGTTCGACACGGTTTCGAGTTCGGGTGGTCTTGTTAGCGGCAGTTATCGACGACAGGCGCCCTCTGGCCTGGGTACGCTTCCTTCCATCCAAAATTACCAAGACGAAGTGGCCGCAGGCTTTCCCCGTTCACCGGGTGGTCGGCCGATCATGCTGGCGTCAGCAAACGGATTTGGGCCGCGCAGGGGTGAAAGCGGCTCGCAACAACACGAGGCTCAACAGGAGACATCAGCAGATGGCAGGAAGGAATACTTTGATCATGCTTACAGTCGCAGCTTGCCTTCTCGACCTGTTCGCCGCGGACGGACCGGATCCAGCGCGTCGGCTGGCTCGGCTGGGGCTAATCCTAATGGTACTCCTGCCGTCGTCGGTTGGGGTGGAGGAGGGCAGCCGCCCTTGCCACCTACCCGTCCTCACACTGCTGGCAACACATCCGTGAGCGGAGCCTCCAGGCCGCGGACAGCCGGTTCTGCGAGTGGACGACGTGATCGGGACCGAACTCCTGTGGCGGATGACCATCTTCTGATGCTGACGGATCAGTTGACGACAACTGCCAGTGCTGTCTGGGGTTCACTTGAAGGCTACTTGGAGATGGCGGCTCAGCAGCAAGAGCAGAATGAAGAGCAACTGCAGCAGCAGGCAGCGGATACTAGTACGGGCTCTGCTGGAGCAAATGGGACATCAGGTGGCAGTCTCTTGTCTCGACGAATGCGCGATTTGAACGTCCAGCTGTCAGGCGCGAGCACTCTTACCGACCAGCTTCAAGGCACACTGGAAACGATTCGCGCAAGTTTAGACGGCGATGCAGGCGGTGTTCCCGATAGCGGAATGTCGACGGTTACGAGCACGAATCTCATCAAGCAACCTGCTGCTGAGATCAAGAAATTATGGGAGGACGGCAACATTCTTGTTCGGGTGAGTCTTCTTCGTGCGTACTGCTAGATGTTATTTTCTACCCACTGATCCATTTCCTGGCTTATGCCTCGGTGCAGACCGTGGTTCAGGTGTCGACGCTCATCAGAGGTATCACCTCTGAGCACGACTTCCCACGCGAAGTGCTCCGCTCGATGGGCGAGCTCACGAGCGTGTGCAGTCAACTGATGGTACACATGCACTTCCTGCAACCTGGCAATACGGGAGCTCCGTTCTCCGGCCGGTCGGCATCTGGAGCAAGAGGTGATGCAGCCACTGTGGCTGGATAATCGCAATATGTAAGAGTCCTTCTCAAGTCGCTGGTCTGCTCCGGTTCTTCCGTCCGACATAGACGATGATTCGATCTCGAGCCTGTTTCAACAAACTACTCAAGCCGGTTTACGCGTTCCGCTGCATCTTCCAACCACCCATTCCATCCAACCGCCTCCTGACATTTCGAATGTGCAAGAGAACTTTCATCATTGAGCAGTGGCCGGAGCTTAGCCGTTCTCTCTCGTCCTACTTCATACTGGCCTGTCAATGTATAGTAATCACAATTGGTTCCATTTTCCTCCAGGCCATCGGGTTTCGCTGGCAAGTCGTAACCTGTCTGGCTGCAAGTCCGACTCACGAGCGATGACCCTAGGCAAGAAGAGAATCTCCCCTTGAATGCCCTCGGACCGACTTCGTCATCAGGGAGGAGAGTCTGAAGACGCCCTGCATCTGAGCATAGGAAGGGGACTGCATCCCCGCCAATCCCTTGTTGAGGATATACCCCGGGCATCCAGCTGGTACGGGAGTAGCGCGAGAGGATGAAGCTTGCCGCTTGATCGTTGATCTCTCTCCCGCTCCAAGCCTTCTGAATGGCCAACACACACCATCAGTCACCCGACTCTCCCACGACGTTCCTTCCTGTTCCCGGGCATGACTGCGGGAGGAAGGCGCGTCGCGCTCCCCGTAGCCCACACAGTCTCTACTCAAACCCCAGGTTATGACACGCCTCCGATTTCCAAGCGATCCTTGCTTTGCACAGGATGAACCCCCCAGCGGACGAGAGATCCATCGGGGGCTTGTGGACAAGAGGACATTGCTCTGCTGTGCCCTCTTGTCACTGCTTCACTTTCCGCCCGACGAGTTGCTGGTTTTGGGAGGCGCGTTTTGTCCCTGGTAGATCACGGAACAGCGGATGGTGTGGTAGGAGAGCCTAGAAAGCCAGAGCGGTCGTCGTCCTGGGGCCGGTCCATGAGCGAGCGCCGGAGCACCGATGGACCCACCGCCGAGGCGACGCACGCCAGAGTATGAAGCTGCCTGAGCAGAAGGAGCGAGGGGGGAGATCATCGCATCCTTTCCATAGACCACGCCGGAACGCAGGAGGAGCTATCGTCAGAGCGATGCACACCTGAGCGTCCAACTGCTGAAAGCTTGGCTGGGAGGGATGTGTCGGAGGGGGGTGGGGGGTGGTAACATGAGGGAGGGAAAGGAGAGAAAGCTTGGGGAAGAAGTGAAGCATCAGCGCTCCTTTTATAGACGAGATTCCCAGCGCTTCTTCCCTCCTTTCCGCTTTGCCAGCTCAACTCGATACGGACTCTGGACGGCAGATGATCAGTGTAACCAAGGAAGGAATGTCCAAAAGGATCGCAGTGGGAGGAGGGAGCGACAGTGGCGAAGTGCCCAAATTTTCGCGGTCGCCAGTTGATGCGTTGATGCACGTTGAGGAATGCGAGAGGTGTTGGCTGCAGGGAGACTCGCGAATGATGTTGTGTTGGCGATGACAACAAGGCATGTTCGCCCTTGCTGGCACACACCAGCACTAGAGCCGTTGGCAGCAACACAACAACCCATCGTGCGCAAAGGTATGCATACACAGTGAGTGGTACACATGCACCTGCTTCACACGCCAACAGTGCATACGCACCGCGAATATGGACCGTTGACCATTGGTACCGTTGGAAATCGATCCTCTCCTGCCTCCCGCTGCATTCCTTCCGGTCAGGACGTTTTAATGCGCGCGAGATCGAAGACGCCTTAGGCTCCTCATCCGCCAGCAAAAGAACCCCACCTGGAGGGAAGAGGACAGGAGAGGAGGAGGAAAGTGCAGAGAAGCGGAGTTCAGGGTCGTTCCCGACGCACGGAACGAAGAAAGGAGGGCAGAGGTCAACAAAGACTTTTCCTCGCAAACGATCGGCTACACACCCTTTCCCAGTCCATGTGCTCGCTCCAATGCTCTGCGGACTGATAATCTACTGTTGTATGCGGGTGCAGCTGTGGAATAATGTACAAACCAGGAGGGATCTCGGCCAGAAAGATGGAGGAGGATCCGTAGCGCATTCAAACGAGTAGCTGAAAAGACCTCCTTGATTCTGAACTATGAGCGCCACTGAAGAAGAAGAGAGCAGGCGCATACGGAACGTGTCAGCAACAGCTTGAATGGGTGTTCGAAGAGAATGATAACCGGAAAGCGACCAAAGAAAAACGGATCGAAACTCACAGTGATGAGCGGGGTATCGGTTCGGAAGCGCTGCGTGGTTGTGCTCTTATCTAATGGTGTTGTCTGGCCAGCTCTATAGGCTAGGAGACCCGCATGTGCGATCATGATGCCGTTGTCAATGCAAAACCTGGAGAGAATATGAAGAATGCTTGAGCATGATGTTAGGGGGCAATAGCATATAAGAAGAAAAGAAAAGAAACTCACCTCTCATCGGTCGCGAAGACACTCCCACCACGTTCGCTGGCCATGATGCCCATCATTTGCTGTAGGCGCTCGTTGGATCCTACTCCACCGACGATGAGGACCTCTGAGGATCGGATGTGTGCCATTGCGCGCTCTGTGATTTCGACTAGCATTGCGAAGACGGTTTCTTGGAGAGAGAAGCATAGATCTGCGGCTGTGAATGCATTAGGGTCTTCTACCTCTATTTGTGATGATGATGCGGCCTCTGATGTCGAGGATGCGGCGGTAGTGACGGGTTTAGAGCTGGAGGGCAGGTGTCTTCCATCGACACTGACATTGGGTCCATTCGCGAGTTTGCCCATCCCGTCGATCCCCGACTTCGACTGGGTGTTGGCGCGGTATCCACCACCGGGTCCTTTGACGGCCTTATTGGCGTTGCTTGAGTTTGGGCTGGGAATGAAGTGTTTGGATTTTGTGTATGCTTCGATGGCGGAGAGGATTCCGGAGAGGGCGACGTCCATTCCTTTTGTTGCGTATGGGAGTGGTAATAGCTTCTTGCCTCTGTGAGGGTAAGTAGACGGCGATTTGAGTATCCATCGAGCGCCATCAAAGCAGAGCAAATTTGAAGGGGCCAAACTCACTTCTTCGCCTCCATCTCAATATTCTGTCCTGGACTCGGGTCATTGCTGAGCCCGATGACGCGCGCAAAGCGATCGAGACAGTTCCCAACTGCGATGTCCAGCGTTTCGCCGAAGATGCGATATCTCTGCGCACTGTATGCGATGACCTGTGTGTTCCCTCCGCTGACATATAGCACGACTGGGTTCTGTGCTCCGGTGATGGTCCTGCCCATTTCGATGTGACCGACGCAATGATTTACGCCGAGGAGTGGCTTGCCAAAGATGAGGGAGAGCGTGCGCGCGACGAGGGAGACAGTCTGTAGAGGTGCGCCCATTCCTGGTCCTGTAATTTCACAATCTACATTCAGCTATTTTCCTTCTTTCTTTCCCTGCCTCACTGTGATAGACATACCCTTGGTGTAGCAGATGACATCGACCTCGTCTACTGACTTGATGCCGCTGGACTCGATGGCCTGGCGCGCAACAGGGACGGCCCAGTGCGCATGATGTACGGCGGTGTCCTTTGGCTGGAAACCTGATCCTGGTGGAGTTACGTATGTGTGTCTGATGTTGGAGAGGATGTCGGTGGAGCCGTCCTGGTTGTGACGGACGATGCCGATGCCGAGCTTGTTTGCGCTGCCTTCGAGCCCGAGCGCGAGGAGGGGCCGGGAGAGGGGCGGCAGACGATAGGAGATGGAAGCAGGAGCTGATGATTGTGGCATTGCTTCAGATTACTATGAGAGTGAAGTGAGTGAGTGAGTGAGTCAATGGCAGTCAAGTCAGTGAAGGTCAGGGTGCGTGGGAATTTCGTACTTGCACCTCCACCTCCACATTTCCCCCGATTGCCTCAGATCGGGCATTTCTTAATTCGAAGCCCCTGTCCTACCATCTCTCCCACTACATGCACTACCTTCTCCCACTGTGTAACGACTAACGACCTCCTTTGACGATCTTCTTCTCTCTTCTCTCTCTTTCTTCAAGCAGCTGTGCTCTGTCCACGCGCGCACTTCTCGGACAGCATTTACCATCAGCTCATCCACCCAGTCGAACATCTATCGAGCATGACCTCAACTTCCACCACCCCAAACAGCGAGAGCAAGGCAAACTTCAAGACGCCCTCAAGACGCGACTCCCTCCGCAGAATGCAGGCCCTCCAGTCCGACACATGGGCACAGCTCTCCGCTGCTACACCACCACAACCACCCAAGCAGAGCCCCATCCTCTCCCAAGAGGCATACATCCCCTGCCCACCCAGCCCTCGAACTCCAGCATTCACTCAGGCTTCAATCCCGGCGGACCCATCCCGAACAACTTCTCCTACCTCAGCCGCAGCAACTCCCTCGCTACCTCAACTCGGCCCAACCGGCCCAAGGGACTCGACCAAACCACGCCCGCACGCAGTCCTCAGCTACCTCATTCGCCCATGCTGCCACTCTCAGCGTCTGTCCAGCATGTCAAGTCGACCTCGCTTCAGAACGATGCTGTAATCGACTCGGCGGCTCCGGTGATGGACTCTCCGTCAAAGCATCGCGCCTCCGCTTCTATGGACATGGACGAAGCTCTCCGGCGCACAATGCATGCTCGTCCTCCCTCCGTAGAAAACATTCTCGCCGAGCTCGACGCTGCAGAGGCCCAGAAAGAAGGCAGCATCAAGTCCGGACGCGCCTCGTCTCCCATCAAAGGCAGCGTCAGCCGTCGCGCCGCCGACTATGCCGCTACCCTCACAGCCAGCGACAGCGAGCCTGCGTTCTCTACTATGCGTCGCGCTATGCCCACATTCAAGAAACAGGAACAAGAACGCGAGCTCCAGCGTATCCCGCCCTTGACTGAGCCGCGCAAGCCAGGGGTCATCATGTCCATCGAATCGCCAACTGCCGAACGCGTCATTCCGCGACGCAGCAAGACCCTCAGCCATTTCCCTCCCAATATGGAGGAGCAGTCGCCCTTCCATGAACAGCGCTCCAATGCTGAGAAGGCCAAAATTGCAGAAAGAGTTGCGCAGCTTCCTGTGAGTCTAATTGATGGCTGCTACACATTTCTCATCTGGCTGACATTCTCGATTCTTCACCTTTGCGCTTCGGAAAGGCCGACCCCAAGACATGGTCGCCCTCACAGGTCGCAGTCTACCTCTCCCACGTACTCGGACTCTCCCCTCGGCCCATCGTCGACGACGTAACAGCATTCGTCCGCGCATCTCGCATGAACGGAAATGTCTTCCTCCGTCTCCGCGAACATGACCTCGCCAGCGCAGGCGTCAACCGCAAATGGCAGAAACTCATGCTCGAGTCCGGCAAGAATTTGCGACGCGACTGCGTGAAATGCCAAGTCTGGGGATTTGGTGGTGGTGAAGAGAACGATGAGGACGAGGAGCAGGGTGAACAGCGACGGAAAGCGAACTCTTCGGATGAGGACGCTGACTTAGATGCAGGTCGCGACAGTGCAAACGTGGTCGACATTGCCGCTCTCCGTGCTGGCTACCTTAAGGTGGCACCCACAGCCGTCTCCGCCCTCCGAGGTTCCGTCCGTCGGATCCGAGACCGACAGGCCGTCAAGGGCATGATCCAAGCCTTCGAAACCTGGCGCACCGAAGCCGACCTCTGCGAATCGGAAGAAGACGCCTTCGTGGCTCTCAACTCGGGATCCGCTCGACGTGCCTCCTACTCCGGCTCGGCTGACAGCTTTGACGAAGAGGAGTACGACGAAGACGAGGACGAGGTTAGTGTTGGGTCGACGCGATCGACGCGTGAACGTGAGACGAGATCGATCAAGGCGATCTATGGCGCTGGCTTTGTTCGTCGTCGTGCGGAGTCGTACTCTTCCCTCTCGGACGCCGACCAAGACATGCATGCCCAAATCGACGCCGAGATCGAAGGCGATCGCTCGATCTCTCGTGCGCGGGCTCAGAATCGTCGCAAACGTGTCGCAGAGCAGAAGGCGGATGACCAACTCGTGAATGCGTGGATTGAGAGTCTGACGGACGAGGAGGCGCAGGCGCTGGCAAATGAGCTGGAGGCGAAGGAGATTCTGGAGAGGGGTTTGCTCAAGCCTCTGATTGATACTGCGCGTCATACCAAGGATGTCAGTAGCTCGAGTAGCGCGAGTACGGGTAGTAGTGTGCGGGACGATCTCAAGATGTTGTTAGGGTCGGTCAACAGTCATACGTTGGCTCAGCATGACTTGCTCTCCGTCGTGCCTGCTCTGACCATGGACGGCGAGATGATGAGCGAGTCGTCGACTACGGACTCCCCCGTCCTTGAGAAAAGGGCTCTGGATACGGAGGAGGGAGCTCGAGTGGCGCACTTCACTACTGTCTCGCCCGAGGTCTTGCTGGCGATCTTTGCCGAGTCTGAGGACGAGCCGCCGGAGATCGTTGTCCGGGACGTGGCCATCGACAAGGAGATCGACCATTTCCTGGGTATCAACAAGGACACGCTCGCGTTTTCGAACGAGGTAGCCTCGACTCCTCAACGTCGCGAGGCGGCTGCTCTGTCCCGGTATGCGGACGGCAAGGCTGGTGGTGCGAATGTGGAGGATCAGTTCGATACGACTCGTCGGAGGAAGAACGCATCGTTCCCCTCGGGCGCTTTGGACTTGATGGCGCTCTTCCCTGCGCCTGTAGCAGCAAAGGAGGCAACTGCGTCGGACGAAGTGCACGCGACGGTCAAGCCGGGTTCGTCGCATGCCCAGAACGTGTCGAGTACCAGTTCTGCTGCGGACGATGAGTTCGAGATCAGTCCTAATGGGTCTATTCGACGGAAGAATCCGCCTCAGTCTACGATTGCGGAGCAGGGGGAGGTGGTCGATGCAGGAACGGAGGTTAATGACGAGGATGAGGATGAGAGTGAGCAGGCGCAGGTTGCGACTGTTGTTCTTTCTCCCTCCTCGTCGGCGGCGGCAGGAGCTGAGGCGGTCGAGTCACAGCAGTATCCTTCGATTCGGGACATCTTCGGACCGATGACTGCGATTCCTTCTGCGCATGCTGAGGAGGACGCACCTGCCACAGCGGTCGTTGTTGCTTCGTCGGAAGAAACTGTCGACGAGGAGCCAGCTGCAACTGAGGACACGGATGCGGCAAGTGTCGATCGTGTTGAGGATGGCGAGGGTGCTGAGTCAGAAGCGGCTGATGCAGTCAGTTCCTACCCAAAGACCGCCATTCAAACGATCGAGGAGGAGGATGAGAACGTTGCGATTGGGGATGAACGTCCATCAGAAGCGACGGCTGCCACGACTCCGACCCTTGACGAGCCTGCGAACCAGGAGGCAACCCACACAGACGCCATGACCTCGACTGATCAGAACGTTGCGGCTGAGACAGAGGTCGAGGCGGAGGTCGAAGACGACGCCCCACCCTCCTCTGTTCCCAGTATGACGGCAAGCAAGCTTCCTACACCAACGCTGCACGCCAAGCGAGACGCCTCGCTGGAGTTCGGCGACGTCTCCGGTCTGGATCTCGACGTAGCTGACCTGGATCCCATCGAGCCGGGCGGAGAGAAGCTCGCGGTACCGCTGACGATGCTGGCCCCGGCTCCCGACGGCAAGGGAAGCATCAAGAAGCGTAGCATGGTCCTTGTTGATCGACGGCGGTTTGAGAGTCTGGCTCGTCGGATGGGTGTGTTGGAAGAGCAGTTGGCCGGGTTGGAAGGCGATACGAGTGCGGCGAGCAGTATGGCTGGTTCTCAAACGCGGGCATCGAACCTTCGAGGTCTCTTCGATCATCCTGCCATGTCTTCCTCCCCTGCTCGTGACTCTCGCGTCTCGGTCGGAGCTCAGACGGCGACGGCACATGCGAGTAGGATGATGGATACCAGTGAAGAGCTTGCGGAGCTCGGGCGGGAGTTTGAGCAGACGGGCGATGATGAGGATGATGAGGAAGTGCTTGTGGATGGGGAGGAGGAGGAGCGGTGGGCGTTCCGGTTGGGTGCGATCCCGTCGTACATGCTCGGACTCGGCGCTGGGATTGGCTTCGTACTCGTCTCGGAGGTCATTCAACGTGCGGGTCGCTTTGCTCGATGAGGTTTCGCCCTTCGACTTCGGAGGCCCGTCTCGCGAGCTTCTCGGATGTAACAACAGTAACGACAACCCCTTTTACGACCTCTTTACCACAACTTCGGCCTCGTTCTGTCCTACCATACGCTCGGAACGCACTAAGGAATCCTTACATTTCTTTACTTCATATTACCATACCATCTCCGTTCCCAGTCTCTCCATATGTCTTGCTCTTTTGTGATTTGTTTTGTTTGTTCGTCTAGAAATGGTCATGTTCCTACTTTCACAACATAGTCTTCTATCTGCGTTTGTGTATTGGGTGAAGAACGTTGTCGATTACCTTCGTTACGTGCTAATCGAAGTACGAAGGGACAGATGTAAGGGAAAGGTGAACGAATGAAGCCGAGGAAACGATGTTGCGAGGGAAACGAACGTTCGGAATGGAGATGGGAGCGAGCGTAGTGCAGACTTATTTACGTGTCCGCATATCTGATCTTCTTTTGATTGATCTGTAAACAGCCGTCTTCCAGAAATGCGGACACCGTTTCCGTTCCGTCAGGATATGACCGTCGTCGCCATATCTCGGTCGCCGGCCACCCTAACCGCATTGTCCTGAACTCGTATTCGATCCGAGTCAGCATCCGCACCACGTCTTGCACAGTGAGCATGGGATAGAGAGTCGTATCCGATCTTCGGACGTAAAACTCGCAAGATTCTTCCTCCTTCCAGTCCCGGAAGTCAGGACAAGCGAGATCGCATCGCCAGATCGAGCCTTCTACGTTAGCTCTGCAGCTGACCGCCGGGTAGGTGGCGCTCTCGTTTCGAACCGCGAGATCGGCCAAAGGAATGCCCTTGTCGGAATCAAGGATATCACCGTCGAGAAGAACGGGTCCGACGTTTATGTTCTTCATGCACCACCTGGAGTCTCGTAGATATGGATGGAGGCGGAAGTTAAGTCGATCGTATTTGTCGGCGATATTCCAGAGGTCTTCTCGACTGAGGGGCTTGGGTGTTGGCCAGAAGAGCTCGTTGTTAAAAAACGTGGTGCCCAGCAGCGGTTTGAAGAACTTGCAGACTCGCTGAATCTGCTTGAGCGTGAAGTAGTCGCAGTATGAGAATATGAGCATGTGGAGCTCGATGGGAAGGCGGAGCCACAGTGGAGCCTCAGTGAGGGAGGAGTTATAGCAAGTAGATTGCGAGAGTGAAGTCATGATTTTTTGTTTGAGGCGTGTTTGTCAGAGCAAGTGAGAATTTGAAGGGTGAAGGTGGTGGTGGTGGTGATGATGGGAGCGTGGGAAATTCATATTGTCTGCGGGGAATGCAGCTGTGGAATATGTGCATTCGACACGTCCACACCCACAAAACTCATCTCTCATCTCTCATCTCTCATCTCTCTTCTTCTGCTTTTTGTTGACGATTGACGACGCTTATCGCTAATCGTGAATCTCGAGGTCGTCTTTGGATTGTTTGGCTTTGGGGTGAGGAAGAAACGTTGAGAAGTGCTGACCGCTGACAGGAAATTCTGGAATACAACCATCCTCATCGCGCATCGCAACAACTTCAAGAAGGAGGGAGGGACCGTGCGATTATTCTCACCACCATCGAGCACGAAGGTTACAGTTGTCACTCTCATTCCCACTCCCACTCCCACTCCCACTCGCATCCAGGCGGCTGGCACTTCCGATACTCTTTTGACAGCCGCAGACACGCCCCACCTGACGCACCTCCAACACCCACATCCCTGACGTTCTCACCCCTCTCACCGCTCCTCCTAGATATACGTTCGGGCGGTCATTCTCGTTATCGATCCGCTGCGGTACGACTTCCTCGCTCTCCGCCCCGACGGCAGCGACTGGACGCTTGAGTCCCACCCGAACTAGCAAGGCCACCTCGCCTACGACTATACCGCAGCACACCAAGGGGCTCAAGATCGGTACACCGACTTTCGTGGATGGGCCTACTGATTCTGGGTACAACAACAAATCGAGGAACGCAATTGGATTCAAGCTGCGGATGGGTACGAAGACGGAACATTAGAGGGACGATACGTGGATGCGTCTTTTCCCCAACCCCGACACCTTCGACAGCGCCGCGCCTTTCGAATCGTCCAGTGCGATCTGGATACGGCCGAGGAGGTTGCTCGGTACCTCTTTTCTTCTCCTTTGAGCACAGAGAAGAACTGGCTCTCATTGCTTCTGCACAATCTGGGTACGATCATGCGGAACACCGGTCCTCACCGACTGATCCGAGCGTGAAGCGTGGACTGGTAGTGACTGATACGCTCGATTGGATCATCGTCGTCAGTTTTGCGCCTGGAAGTTCCTCTGCAAGGGAAGGGGACATTCCGAGGACGTGGGCCATCGTGCTTGGCGACCACGGGCTGGATCTGCAGGCAGGGCGACCATGGCCGCGATGAGGAGTTGGAACTCGCTGCGGATTTGTCCTTCTGGGGCATTCAGTGGCATGGCAGATTCTCAGGCTCAGCCTCTTCGCCAGCTTCAGAAGCTCATGTGAACGTGTACAGCCTGGGACAAGGACGATCATCTACTCTCACTCTCTCGTAATCCCTCCTCACCACTCGGATCGCCCTCACTCACCCATGGAAACACATCGCAGATCGATCTTGTCCCCTCACTCAGTCTGCTCGCGCGCCGATCGATCTCATTCAACAGTCTCGGCACGCAGGCTCGGTACGACGGCCGGAGCACAAGAGCATAGTGGAAGGCATCACCACCAGCGAGAGTCATTTCGCAAGTGGATAAGACAGGACGACAGTGCGAGAGTGCGACAGAGGAGAAGCGGTCACGGAGAATGAAGAATACAGGGAAGTGCTAGTGTGGAGAGAAGAGCACCAAGCAGCAGGGCGACGAAGAGCAAGTAGAGGGTATGAAAAGAGAATCGCAGAGGGATGAAAACAAGCGAGAAGGAGCAGATGATCAGAAAAAAGTGAGGAGGAAGTGGAAAGAGCAGAAGGAGCAGAGGAAGAGAATCGAAGGCGAGTAAGAGTGATCTGTTTACATCAGAAGCAATGTATGCTTCGCATAGAGCCAGATATCACCTGGAACAAGCTTGCGTGGATGGTTGGGTGGGTGCGTGTGGAAAAAGAAAGTGCTTTGAGGAAAGGGTAGAGCTTGACCAACGGATTCCTCTTGCATCATATCTCCGCTACACATAATCGTCGGAATAGGCATCCCATGATGGCTCATATGTGATAGCGCGGCTGTAGTTATGCACATCTTGCGTGACCACAAATGAGCCATCTCGGAGCAGCTTGGTAGAAACCCGAGCGGTTTGGTCGGGAAACGGCGGTACAACAGCCGTCCTTGGTTTCCACCGAGCTCCCAGCTTGAAGAGTGAGCGCATAAGCTCAGCCACTGTTACGGCCCCCTGGACTCCCGCTTCTGAAGCATTGTGCTCGATGAGGTCGGAGTCCATATGGGTGAGAACGTCGTAAAGGGCGCGAGCCTGAAACCGCTGGATGACGACCTTCATACGATGGACGGCTGGGTATGTGGCGCTCTCATTCCGTGCAGCCAACGTGTCGAGAGGAAAAAAATGCCCTGTACTCTTCCACGGTATCATTGATATTGAAGATGCCTTCGGCTAAGTCCTGAATGCACCATCTCGATGCTTGAATAGCAGGGTGCAAGGTCAAAGCGGAGTCGGAGTCTGATCCAGATTCTTGAGCGAGCGCGACTAGCTCTTCCTGGCTGAGTGGCTTCAGTGTGGGCCGAAAAAGTGCCTTGTCGAACATGACATCGTCCAGCAGTCTTTTGATTGACTTGGAGACGCGATGAAGCGTCTTGAGGGTGAAGTAGTCGCAGTGCAGCAAGATCTGTGCTTGAAGCTCGAAAGGGAGACGCAAGAATGAGGAGGACTGAGTGGAAGAAGTAGAGGGCGTTGCCGGGAAGGGCTTGAAGTCGAGGTCATTTTGGGTTTGGTTGGTGCTTGAGAATTGTGTGGGATGTGGTGGTTGTATGAATGAAGCTAAGGAGATTACCGCGGGAAATTCATAATCTCCCTTCCTGCTTCCTGTCGCGCTGTCGCCTTGCCTGCAACACACAGTAAATCGCTGAGCAGAACATCGATCTTCTCATCCTCAAAAAAGAAGTAGAACATCGAAGAGCTAGCACCCGTCGTCCATTCCAAGGCGCTGTGCAATGTGAATGCGCGATAGAGCTGAGTATTATGATTGCTCATATATACGTGTCCAATGCCCACCATTCGCATTGAGCACTACAAATTCAAACGGTCTAGTATATCGCTGCGAGAGCACCCAATTCCAGCCCTAGTGTGTGCCTTTCATTGGTATTCCAGCTGAAGAGCGAGAGCGTAAGCTCGGCCATTGTAACGGGCCCCCTGACCTCGTCTTCTGGGGACTAATGCTCGAAGGCTTCGGAGTCCTCATGGATGAGGACGTCCTGGGTGCGACTGATTTCATTCGAAGCAGATGGCAGTGCGACGAGCGGGAGGTAGAGCGAGCGAAGGATTGGAATACGAGAGGCAAGGAAATGGTATTAGAAGTAGACTACTAGGGCAAAGACGATCGCCTAATCTCACCCTCTCGTATTCCCTCTTCACCACTCGGATCGCCCTCACTCACCCATAAAAAAAAACATCGCAGATCGATCTTGTCCCCTCCCTCAGTCTGCTTGTGCACGGGCCAATCTAACTCAACAGTCTCGAAACGCAGGCCCGGAACGACGGCTGGAGCACAAGAGCATAGTGGAAGGCATCACCAGCAGCGAGCCGTTTTGCGAGTGGAGAAGATAGGGCAAAAATGCGAGAGTGCGACAGAGGAGAAGCGGGAACAAAAGGATGAAGGATACAGACGAGGTACCAGTGTGCAGATAAGAGCACCGCACAGCAAGGCGACGGAGGGCGACGAAAGGGGAATGGAAGAGAAGCGCAGAGGAACAAAAAAACGAGAGAGAAGAAGACGATGAATAGAAAGGAAGTGAGGAGGAAATGGAAGGAGCAAGGGAAGGGGATCGGAGAGGTAAGAGCGATGTATTCACAACGGCATCAGATCATGGGAGACAGGTATTACCGAGAACAAGCGTGGGTGCGGGTATGTATGTGCAAGGATAAAAGGGAAGGGGGGCCGGGCTATCAGAGAAGGGTAGAGCTTGACGAATGTGTCGCTGGGCGGACGAGGTCTCCGCTAGGGAGAATCATAAGAACCGGAACCCCATGATGAGCCCCAATCGTAATCGTCATAGACGTAGTCATATACCTCTTGCGTGACTGCAAGGGAGCCATCTGGGAGCAGCTCGGCAGAGACCCGATCGTTTCCATCCGGGAATGGCAGCCCAACTTCATCATCATCGTCCATCTCGTTCCAGCTCAGAATCTCAATCCTCCACCGAAATTCTAGCTTGAAGAGTGAGCGCGCAAGCTCCGCCATTGTTACGGCCCATCCTCCCTCCCTGCCCGAAGCTTCGTGCTCGATCATTTCGGAGTCCTCGTGAATCAGATGGCTGAAATCATCGTCGCTGGTCCCATACCGCCGGATGACGACTTTCAGACGATCGACGGCTGGGCATGTGGCGCACTCGTTTCGCGCAGCCAGGGTGTCGAGCACAGAGGGATCTCTGTCGATACACGCGTTGGACACGTAAATGACCCCGCTCATATCCCCCACGCGCCATCTGGAATGTTTGATAGCTGGATGCACGCGCACAACTGAGTCGGAGACGGAACTCCTTTCCTGAGCGAGGATAGCTAGTGCTTCTCGGCTGAGCGTCTTGAGCGTGGGCCGGAAAAGTGCCTTGTCGAACATTGCATCTTTCAACAATCTCTTGACTGACTTGCATACGCGATGAAGCGTCTTGAGGGTGAAGTAGTCGCAGTGCAGCAAGATCTGTGCTTGGAGCTCGGGAGGGAGACGCAAGAATGGGAAGGGTTCAGTGGGAGGAGTAGAGGAGGTGGCCGGGGAAGGGCTTGAAGGCGAGGACATTCTGGGCTGTGTGGTGCTTGAGAAGTGTATGAGAAGTGGTGGTGTGTGCGAAGCAAAGCAAAGCAGATGTTCGTGGCTCGTGGGGTCGTGGGAAAATCATATTTCCTTTCTGTCGCCTTGCGCCTTGCCTACACCACAACTGCACAGAAACCCAACCTCCTCATACTCAACAAGATTTAAGTAGATCATCGAAGAGCCAACAGCATCGTCTGTCCCAAGGCGTCGTAAATGCGCGATGATCAGCTCTAAGCACCTTCATTACTCACATGTGTGTCCGCCATTGCCGCCTACGGCCTAGTAAGAACAGTTTTGTAGCATGCAGATGATTCGAGGAATGATATCTATTCGCAACGAAACCATTCTTTCTACAGGCCATAGATCCAGCATCATCGAGAACATGCGCATTTAGATTGGAGGAAATGGTGATGCGGTGATGTGTTGAAAGAGAAACGCTCCTATATGATGATGATGATGATGAATTTTTTACGTCGAGGTTTGCTAAATTTACTACATACGAACACAAGACGAGCGAAAAAACGCTGACTCCCCTACACCACGAGTAGGGATTATTCTTGCCTGAACTGCTGTTTCTACTGTTGGCTGCACAGTGTTGTCCATAGGTCAAATGGAGATGTTGGTGGTTCCCTAATCCTGCTCGTCAAAATCTGAGAGGGAGAGATTGCTTGTGCGCGCAAGTCGGCACCCCATCACCCATTGTCCATCGTCGTCATGACGCGCATCAAGGCCCGAAGTGATGAAAAATCCTAACCCTCCTCCATGGCAGCCTCAGTTGCCGTTCCGTTCCTTCCATCTCTGGTCGACTGCGCCGCGGCCGACTCTTTCTGCCTTGCTGCTCGTTCTGCTGCGACCACACGGAGTGTCGTCTCAAGCTTGCGCTTGCGTTCCCCGAGCTGACGAGCCCGGGCAAGGCGTGTTCCTGTTGGGATGGTGACTGCGCGCACCTCCTTGCAGTAGCGTGCTGCTGCGAAGCACCCTGGCGTGAAGGCCTGGTGTGGTCCGTGGCAATGATAGCAAAGCGGCAGCTGCGTGATTCCATCCGGCACCGCCACGGATAGTACACAGGTCGCGCTTCCTGCCGTATGACCCGAAACGGAGCAATCCTTGCACCGCGGGGTCACCTCTTTGCATTTTGCCGTCGAATGATGCTGAGAGAGGCAGTGATCGCAATGTTCCGAGGCCCGCTGCTCCTTGTACGGGCGCACGGCGAATCGTTGGCCAAGGAGCGAAAGTCGCGTCGTATCTGCCGGCATCTGTCCACGAGGCAGGGAAAAGAGCACGGACGAGCTCCGCTGAGTGCTCAGGGCCTCCGGACGGCCAAGCCGGCGCGGAGGTTCTGGCAGTGGGCAGCCGACAGCGGTTGTGAGCTCGTCGGCAATGATATCGTCAGGGACCTGTTCGCCGTCAATGAAGGTTGGAACGTTCATGAGGACGTAGCGGTCCCACTGGTTGCCAAGTTCGACCTTGTCTGCAGAAAAAGTCGTCTTGAGGAGATCTTGAAAGAGGAAAAGACTAGCAGCATCGCAAGAGGCGAGGGGGCGGAGAGCCAGTCCCGTCGGAACGTGCTTAATGGTGTCGATGCCCACATGGGATGGGGCATCCGCGGTGGCGAGCGCTTCTGTCGCCGTCTTCTTGATGAAATAGGCGTGCTTGCAGCGCGTCGGATGTTGGCTTGAGAGGCGTACATACACCGTGTCACCGTCTCGTCTTTGCCACCGTACACCTCGAGCGCTTCCTCGGCGCTTCCGGCTCCGCGGCCGCGAAGTTGGAAGCCGTGGAGAGGTCGAAGAGCGGGTGGGTCGGGGCGAGACGGGGTCGATCCTGTCTTGGGAGGTCGTGGGAAGGTGAGTTTCCGATCATTAGGTGCTGCCGCCGCTGCGTACGAATCGTGAAGACGGATGCGATCGGCAGAGGCAGGGTCGGCGGGGTCCCAGGCGTTGAGGGCTTTGATAAGCACCTCGGCGGCGCATGCGCTCCCGGGGTGAGCGCTTGCTTGAAGGCTGCGTGCGCGCCAGCGGCGAAAAGGCGGGCGGAGTTGGGGTCGAGTGCACCGGACGACTCAAGGTCGGTAAGGTCGCTCAGAAATCGGTCGAGGAAAGCGGCCACCTTCTTGTCGGCGGCGGCGCGTTTCTCGTAGAGGTCAGCTCTTGCGGCAGAGAGCTCGTTGCTGTTGGGTGCGCGCGGGAAAGCTTGCTGGCGGATGCGTTCCGTAGCAGCTGTCTTTGCGGCACGAGCAGGAGGCAAGATCGCGTCGGCTGACGCGGCTGGCGGATCTTTGCGTTTCGACGCCGGGGACGAAAGGGAGGCAGTGAGGGCCGGGGGAGCAGATGCGTCGGGCGGTCGCGAGGTCCCCGAGTTGAGGAACCCGCGGCGGAAGGTCGAGCTTGAGCTGAGCCCAATCTGATTCATGTCTTTTTCTCCTTGGAAACGCTCCTATACTTGTGGATGACGGCTGGTGACTTCACGTCTCAGGCGCGCAGCCTCGTGATCGATGAGGAAGTCTCAGGTCTGATGATCACTTGATCACGCGCTCGGGCGACGCGAGCGCGTCGCGTGTTGTGTTCTTCTCGCTCTCGAGTCTCTTCTGTGGCTCGACCACCATCGCCTCTGCCTTGCAGCTTACCTCTCTGGTTTGGAGCTTGTGCTTGCCGCCAGGCATCGGCGATAGTTCTCTTCGTTTTTTACCCACACACCCACACACCTTTTCTCTACTTCTTCACACACACACTTCCAGTTCTTTCTCACGCGCAGTCCGACCCTTCAAGATGACAAGCGACAACTCTCAAGGACATCCTGATTTCCCTCAAGCTGGTGATCCAACAGTTAACGAGCTCAATCAACTGCAACAGGCGCTTCTTCAGTCCGGCAGTGCTGCTCCTCTTCCTCAAGGTGATCCCAGCCTGGGTTCGGACTCGGCTCTCGATCGGGCAGTCGCCTCAGCTCGCGCTGCCGCTCTCGCCAAGGTCGCTGCCGCTGAACCTCTGCTCAGTGGTGCCACGTCGGGCCAGGCGGATTTCGCTGCTAGCTCTCACACCGGTCCATCCGGTGCACATGGTGCTTCTTCTTCTACTGCTGTCCCGAAGCTGGCAGAGCAACTTGTCTCCTCAGCTCAAGGTAAAGGCAAGGGTCGTGCCGATCAGTCGCCTCCGCCAGATCGCCCCTCCACTCCTCCTCCGAAAAAGCGCCTTTCTCCAGACGATCTCCTCGACTCATTCCGGCAGCTCACTCCGTCTTCGGCATCCCGCGCTTGGAAACTGATCAGGAGTGGCAACAAGCGCCCTCGGGAGCCTTCCCAGGAAGGTGGTCCCTCTCACGCTCAGGCGCCTGCTCCTTCGGCTGCGCCTCTCCCTCAAACTTCTCGCCCGGATCGGCCTTCACAGTCTGCGGCTGACAAGCGTCCTCGTCCAGATACTCATCAAGCTGCGGGCGGTGGTGACCAAGGTGATGTCCCTCAGGTCAGACTCCCTTACATCCCGGGCTCAACCTCGGTGATGTCGACTATGATCCCGCCTGCCCATGTCCTCAAGAAACTGGCAAACTCGGAATTGGTGCCCTTGTGGCATTTCACGGATGAGGGAATGGCAGCCGGGTACAAGCGGGGTATGAGGATCAAGGAGTTGAGCTCCATTTCGGGTGTCCTCGATTCGATGACCAAGGCGGCGGACCCTGGCCTTCCCAAGCGAGAAGACGCTCAACTCTCGGTCACAGAGTTCATTGCGGCGTTTGATACGATGCTCCAGGCCATGGAGCTCGTGGCGTCCACGAATTCGGACCCGGACGATGCAGCAACCTTGGCGGAGGAGAAGCTGATCTGGGCGACTCAGTACAACCTGATTATGACGAACGCGCTCCTCCGTGCAGATCCACGGTGCTGGCCTGTGATGGCTGAGTACACTCAAGAAGTTCGGCGGACGTACTACGCCCTGCCAATCGGGCGTCGGATCGACATCAGATTCATCCAGGAAGAGATTCTCCAGCCCATCTACTCGCGCTTCCTCGCGACCAAGTCGGTTCAAGACGTTATGGCATCCTTCCAGGTCCAAGCTGCTGCTGCCAACCTCCTTCCTCCGCCTGCTCCTGCCGCTCCGGCCTACCAGTCTCCCACTGCTCTCGGTGCATTTGCACCAGCTCCAGCTGCTTATGGTCCTGGATCCTCAAGACATTCTGGAGGTCATATCCCGTCTGCGCATGGTTCCTTGGGGAGACCCCAGCAGCATCAACAGCCCTTTCGGCAAAGCACCGGGTCGCGTCCCGCTCGGGTCGGTGCATGTGTCGTCTGCGGGACCAAGGAACAAAACCACCGGTACGAGGTCTGCTCAAGTGGCCCAGGTGGCAAAGCTCCCTTCGTCGTCAGGAATGAGCGCAACTTCCTCGTGCGTGCCTCTGACCGCTCCCCGGTCTGTCGGTTCTTCAACATCCCGGCAGGTTGCAACTCCAGCACTGGCTCCTCTTGCCACCGGGGTGACCACGTCTGCTCCCTCTGCGGCACAACTTCCCACACTGCCCAATCGTGTGGAGCTGCGCAGCGGGCTTAATCCAGACGGCTTTCACAAGATGCTTCAAGAGCTTGGTCTGCTCCATGCCTACGGAGAGGTGGTCGAAGGCCTGCGTCATGGATTCGACTTCGGCATTCCCCCTATCACCACAACATATACCCCACCTAATCATGCTTCTGCCCGTCAAGATGTTGAAACGATCAACAAAGCGATTGAGAAGGAGCTCTCTCTTGGTCGCTCTCTCGGACCTTTTACTCAAGAAGAGGTCATCAAGCTGCTCGGTCCGTTCCAAACCTCGCCCCTCGGCCTTGTTCCCAAACCCAACGGCAAGTGGCGAATGGTTCAAGATTTCTCCTACCCCAAGAAAGGGGACTATGCTTCGGTCAATGCCTACATTGACTCCGATGAGTTTATTTGCGCCTGGGATGGCTACCTTGCGCTGGTGGATATGGTACGTGTTCAGTGGTTCTCCCTTCCTCTGCTTTGGGTCGTGGCTCTGGGTGGTCGGTTCCTCAACGAGGTCGATGTGATCAACGAGTCTGGTGTTGCTCATTCTTCCTGAGTGTTGGAGTAGATGGTTTCTCCTGAGTGTTGGAGTTCATCTCTGATTGTTGGATGATGTGGTTGCGCTGAGATCTGCGCTTGTGATTCCCTGCTCTGGGCTTCTGCTTTCTTGGTAACAGTGATTCTTACCCGTGGTTCCTCTTCTTCTTCCATCATTTCAGGTGCGGTCCTTCCCTGCTGGGTCGGATGCTGCTATGGCGGACGCTGAGGAGGCCTTCCGGGCTATCCTAGCTCGTGAAGATCAACGTCCTGGACTCATATATTTGACGCCGGACGGCAAGTTTGTGGTGGATCTTCGCCTTCCGTTCGGTCTTGCTTCTGCCACAGGCTTGTGGGGATTGGTGGCGGATGCGACAAGGGCGATCATCGAGCGGCTGTATGAGAAGGAAGGTATCAGAGTGGTCAAGTGGGTGGACGACTTCGTTTTCGTCCGTCCTCCCGGATGTGATGTTACTCTCGACCAGATCATGGAGGCTACCAAACCGCTCGGATTTCCTTGGCACAAGACGAAAAGGTCGGAGTTCGACAAGGTGGTTCGGTACTTGGGTTTCAACTTCGATCTACATGCTTACACGGTGTGGCTGCCTGAGGAGAAGGCTAAGGCGTTTCTGGAGCGGGTTCGACCCTTTACCACTCGTGGTCCATGCTCGCTGAAGGCAACTCAGGAGGTTATCGGTTCCCTCCAACACGTCTCGATGATGGCTCGAGACATGGCTCCGTTCCTGGCCGACTTCATTGGGTCGCTGTCCGCTTTCGACCTTTCCAACCCGTACGAGAAGCTTTACATTTCCGACAAAGTGCGCGACGAGGCGAAGAAGTGGGTGGCTACCCTTAGTGGCAACTTCCGTCGGTCGTTCGCCCCTCCGGGCCCGATATTCAACGTTCCCATCTACGTTGATGCTTCAACCGAGTGGGGATCGGCATTGTGATTGGTGATTCATGGGCTGCGTGGAAGTTACTCCCTGGCTGGGAAGCTGATTCAAGAGGAATTCTATGGGCTGAAGCGGTTGCCCTGGAGCTCGGTGTCTTGGCGGCGCTTTCTATCGGCGCAAAAGGTCACACCATCCTGGTGCGTGGTGACAACCAAGGTGTTATTGGCTCGTTCCGTCGGGGACGCAGTCGTGGTCGGCAAGCAAACTCGGTGCTGAAGCGCCTGCTTGCGCTCGAGCGGTCGAGGGAGGTGGAAATCCGCGTCGAGTACATTCGCTCTGAGGACAACCCTGCTGATGGGCCCTCACGGGGAGAATTCCCCTCAACCCAAGCTCTCAAATCGTTCGTGGTCCCCACTCCCCGCCCAGTTAATGCCTTTCATCCATGGGATATCCAACGCTACACCAGTTCAATAGGGAGGCTCGGACAAGGAGGAAAGCCGCGAAGGCTTCGTCGATGGCTGCGGGGGCCGTTAAGTCGTCAAGTTCTCTCAAGGTTGCTCCCTCCTCTGGTCCCTCTGCTCCTGCCAAGCGCACTCGTGCTAAGGACGGTATCCTAGCTGCCGACAGGATGATCGTCACCGCCCCTTTCCCCGGCCCTCCACCCCCTCTCAAATCCCACTCAGGCTTCGAATTCGACGTTGATGGTTCTCTGCGTGCTCAAGTTGCGGGTGTTCTCACTTCGGCGTTGGAGAAGAAGACTCGCGAGCAATACAACACCGGCATCACAAAGTTCCGCGCGTTCTGCGATTCTCTCGACATCCCCTTCGGCGATCGCTTCCCAATTTCTGGCGATCTGCTTCTCGCTTTCGTATGCTCCTTCGCGGGCAAAGTTCGCTCTGGCACTGTTCGGCAATACCTGTGTGGTCTCGCCTCCTGGCACCGCATGTGGAACAAGCCCTGGCCTCTCTTCGATTCGGTCTCGTTCGCCCTCAAAGGCCTCTCCCGACTTGCTCCCCTCCCAAAGAGCTCCGTGCTCCAGTCCTCGCTCCAGATCTCCTTGCGGTTCGCTCTCAGCTCAACCTCGAAGACAACCCGCATCACGCGGCTGTCTGGGCCTGTGCCCTTGTTTCCTGGTGGGCGTGCTGCCGGCTCGGCGAAACCACTCTCCCCAGCCTCAGCTTCTTCTCCCCATCTCGTCATCCCTCTCGCGCCTCGGTCAGTTCCCCTCGGCTCGTTGGTCCCTCTCTTTCCCTCGTCGTCGATGTGAGGTTCCCGTGGACGAAGACGACAAAAGTGGATGGCATCGTCAAGTCCCTAGTTGCGGTTGGTGGTCCACTGGACCCTGTTGCTGCTTTGCTTCACCACCTCTCGCTCTCCCCCGTTCCCCCGGTGCCGAAGCTCAGACTCCCCTGTTCGCCTACTCCGCTGGTGGGGGGGATTCCACTTCTTGGCCAAGACTGGGTTTCTTTTCGAGTTCAATTCCGCTCTCATTCGTTCCGGTCGTGATGCATTTCAAGGTCATTCATTCCGCATCGGTGGTGCGACGGCCCACTGGCATGCGGGGGCCTCTATCTCGGAGATCATGCTCCTGGGCGGCTGGCGTTCTGATGTGGTCACCCGGTACCTGCGCGACTACGGTCGAGGTCTCCTGGAGGTTCATCACCGCACTGCTGCTGCGGCTGCCTCTCTTCCTGCTCCCTAGATTTCGATTCTGTTCTGATCTGATCCCTGTGTTCATGGTGGCCGCTGGCCCTGCTCTCTGATTCTCGTCACTTGTCACGTTTCGTCACCCAAAGTTACATGTTTGCTGATTGTGCATCATCCCTACGTGGATTGGGGTTCGTCTGCCTGCTGTGGCTCACGCTTCGCGATCACCCCATGCTCCGGCCGCCGCGTCGCTGCGCTCCTTCCTTCGGGATGATGGGGACGGCGGGCCGGCGCTCTCTTGGGGTGACGCTTTGCTGTGGCTGGTCAGACTCTCTGCTTTGGAGTCTCACTCATGCACGTGTATCGTTGATACACGGTAGTTTCTACAGATGACTGATACTCCCGCAAGATGGACACGAGGTGGATGACGGCTGGTGACTTCACGTCTCAGGCGCGCAGCCTCGTGATCGATGAGGAAGTCTCAGGTCTGATGATCACTTGATCACGCGCTCGGGCGACGCGAGCGCGTCGCGTGTTGTGTTCTTCTCGCTCTCGAGTCTCTTCTGTGGCTCGACCACCATCGCCTCTGCCTTGCAGCTTACCTCTCTGGTTTGGAGCTTGTGCTTGCCGCCAGGCATCGGCGATAGTTCTCTTCGTTTTTTACCCACCCTCCCGCCCTTGTTTGTTTGGGGTCTGAGTTTACGGGGGGGGTCTCATTCTTCTCTGTCCCCTGTCTGGGGGGCGATAGCTGGTCACGGCACGTTAGCGTTTTATCCCACCCATCCTCCCCTTCCGGCGCTCTCTTGGGGTGACGCTTTGCTGTGGCTGGTCAGACTCTCTGCTTTGGAGTCTCACTCATGCACGTGTATCGTTGATACACGGTAGTTTCTACAGATGACTGATACTCCCGCAAGATGGACACGAGGCTGCTCATCAGAGGCAGAGCATTTCTCAGCGCATGTACATAGGTCTGTGAGCAGAAGGTGCATGGTTGTTCTGGTGCGAAGACGGGGAACAGGAAGACCACCACAAATGTTTCGCCGCGGTGGACCATATCTCTCCGAAGCTCAAGTGGAAGCACCCATCAGCTCGTGCTGATCAGTCGTCCATCGTATAGTCAAAGATCTCTTGAGTGACAACAACTGAGCCATCTGGGAGCAGCTTGGCAGAAACCTCGTCGAATCCGTCCGGGAATGGAAGTAGGGAGGAGATTTCGATCTCATCCCAGCCCAAGACGAGTGCCTTCCACTCATACTCCAGCTTGAAGAGCGCCAGCGCAAGCTCGGCCATCGTGATAGGCCCCCTGACTCCCGCCCCTGAATATTCGTGCTTGACGGCTTCGGAATCCTCGTGGATGAGGACATCGTTCTCGTCTCGAGCCCCGTACCGCCGGACGACGACCTTCATACTATGGACGGCTGGATATGTGGCGCTCTCATTCCGAGCAGCCAACGTGTTGAGACGAAAATACTCGACGTCGTCTTCCGGGGCATCAGTGTAAAGGAAAATGCCCGCGGCTAAGTCCCGCACACACCATCGCGATGCTTGAATGGCTGGGTGCACGCTCAAAGCGCAGTCGGAGCTTGACCCGGATTCCTGGGCGAGCGCGACTAGCTCGTCGTTGCTGAGCGGCGTGAGTGTAGGACGGAAAAGTGCCTTGTCGAACATTGCACCGTCCAGCAGTGTCTTGAATGACTTGCAGACGCGTTCAACTCTCTTCAGCGTGAAGTAATCGCAGTGCAGCAAGACTTGCGCTTGAAGCTCGAGAGGGAGACGCGAGAATGGGAAGGACTGCGTAGAGGGCGTTGCGAGAGAACCGGCTGAGGTCATTTGGGTTTGTTTTGCGCTTGAAAACAACAAAGACGTAGATACGAGAAGCCGTGGATTGTGGATGAAGCGATGAAGGAAGGATGCAAGATGGTCGTGGGATTTAATGCATACTCGCTCACCTGTGTTGTTGATGCTCTTGCCTTCCTTCGTACGAATGAAGCAAAAGATTCGCTTGGTATATCGATTCAGCGTTGAAATTTGAAAGTTAAGACTCGAATGACACAACGTACAGCGTACGAAGAGGAAGGAGTCAAGAAGAGTCCACATCTTCCGAGCCTTTTCGGACGTTTCATCGACACTGCATCCCGCGGCAGCATCGCTGATCTGTGGACAAGAAGAAGTTGAGGGGGTAAGTGAACTTGAAGTGATGGAATCAGGAATGCTCGGGAGCTCACCAAGCTCGCTTTGACGACATCGAGGCCAGCAAGAGTGACGACGTCGAGACCAGCATGGCAACGATGGTGATGAACCAGCCAGCTACTGTCGTGAGCGACAGCACGCTAGCAAACGCAGTGAGCCCGACAAGCGCAGCATACCACTTGAAGGTTCGTTCTACTTGCGCAAGTATGGTCAGATGCGCCCGGACGATGCCGGTCCGGAGGTAGTGGTGCTCGAACCGCGATGATAGGATCGTGAGAAGGCGCAACGGTAGGGAATTCAAGGGTAAAGGAGCATCTGTTATGAGTGGGCTCGCCTACTGACTCCAGAGCGTTATAGCGACGAGTTTCACCTGCGTCCCTTCTTCCGAGAGACGGTCGAAAGGAACCATGATGCTTGATCGAATGGGTATTTGGTGCTGTCGATGTTCGTCACCAGACTAGATTAACAAAGCTGTTATTACTTGTGCGCCGGTGGATGTGAAAAGATAGGTGTCAGGCCACGAGCGTAAGCAGTACCGCCCAGCCTCTTTCCACTCACCGCCTTTGATAGCAAACCGCGTTGCCAACACACTGTCGTCTAGAATCTGCAACGGAGTTCCTTGTCCGAGAAGATGAAAGGAAGAGAGAAAAGAGAAGAGCGCAGAGTACGGGAGAGAAGAGTCAACGTCGGCAATGGACTCGCACGTCGCGCAAAATCTTAAAAGAAAGAGAAATTTGACTAGCAAGGTAGGTGTTAGAGTGATATGCCGGACCGAGTCAGGTCGAAAGAGTCCAAATAAACACCGCAGTCCAAGCATCTGACCCGTCCCTACCTAAAGCGATCGCTGCCATAAAGCGCTGCAGTCGCCTAGTCTATGTGTCCTTGATGGATGTCAACACCAGCCGTGATGGTCAATTGAAGACTGTGGCCTCGAAAGAAGGTGGACTCGAAGTGAAGGATCTGATCAATGACTGAATGGAAAGAACTTGTCATTCCTCGTCAAAGATGTGTTCAAATATGTCCAACGTGACTACCACTGATCCGTTGGGAAGGAGACTTAAAGATATCTTCTCCGTTCCGTCCGGGAATGGGAGCACATTCCGCACCTGGAGGTTGCCCCATGCTGAGAACTGAGTCTGCCACCGAGTTTGTAGTTGGAACAATGTCCGGGCAAGATCTTCTATCGTGACAATTCGATTCGTGTTGGCCTCCGTGTCCTCATGTTCGACGATGTTGGAGTCCTTGTGCATGAGTACGTTGTAGTCATCGTGAACCCTGTATCTTTGGATGATGACTTGAACGCGGTTGATAGCGGGGCAGCTGACACTTTCGTTTCGGGCATCCAGTTCCTCCAGATCGAAATGTTTTTGCCCTTCCGATCTTTCGGCGCTGCTGAAGAGGGAGATGGACCTGCTCTCGTCTCGCACGCACCATCTGGATTCTTGCATGGCTGGGTGCAGTCGAATAACCGGGGTGGAGTCAGGACCAGAACCTTGAGCGAGCACACGCAGCTCGTCCTGGCTGAGCGGTCTGAGTGTTGACCGGAAGAGGATCCTGTCGAACATTACGTCTTCTAGCAACCTCTTGACGGACTTGCAGAGTGATTGGAGCTGTTTGAGGGTGAAGTAGTCGCAATTTTGCATGATGTGCGCTTGCAGCTCAATCGGGAGTGAGAGCAGCAGTGAATCTTGATTCGCAGGAGGATAGGAGCTCGTTGAAGTCATCTTCGATCTTTGGTGCCGAGGTTGCGAAGTTGCATGGGTGGTTGTCGTGTCGATGCATGGTGGGAGGAAATCTGAAACCACTGACCATGTGGAGTCTCACGTGGGAACAACTAAATGTGAGCGTGGGAAAAACATATTCCGAGGCGACTTCTTGATGTCTGATTCATTCCATCGCGACCACATAGGTACTTTCACTCTGATAGCTGAGATGCTCATACGCAATCAATGTAGTACTTGAGTGCTTCCTGTGCGATCATGAGCCCAGGTCTCATGCTGCTTCTCAACTTTCACAGTCTCTTTAAATACGTGTACATCGAAAGAAAATGACGGGAATCCATGTATCGATCCGATCCAGGCAGTGACCATGCTTAAAGAACCGCCTGTTTCCCCAGCTACGCAGAAGCGCACCCCGCTCCGACCACTGCACCTTCACCTTCCGCTTGACTCGTTGCTACTTTGCGCCCTCAAACACTTCGATGCACAAATTGAGAACCATTGTTGATGCTTCGGCCTCTCCATGTTGCGTACGTCTGAGTAACATAGTGAGGGGTAGTCATGTCGGCATCCCAGACGAAACGTATAGTGATGCAATTCGGTTTTCCGTTGTAAGCCTGAAGTTGCTTGAAGTCGAGACGCGGAACGATTGAAAAGGCCCTGGACGGGAGCGTTAACGAGAATGACGGGACTTCGAAAACATCCCGAGACGAAGCTTGCGGACCTTCGCAGGGTGACAGGTTCCAGGTTGTTTGGGCTTTGTGAGCTTGCTTCCAGCAATCCAGTCCAATGCATCTTGCGAGGCATTGTCCTAGCGCTGAAGTGACCGCACTTCAGCAAGACCAAGAAGCAGCCATCCGAAGGTCCTTGGATCTTCGTCCTCGCCGTCGAGCGTCGATGCCTTCATCAATTATTGACTCGGCTGTTGCTAGGCCATTTGAACAGTCGTCTTGCAGGGTGCGGCAGCTAGAAGCCAGCAAGTTGGTGAGGTACAGCGGTGCACGGCCCAAACTGAACGCCGCTGAAGAACCTGTGCAGCACGGGGAGGACAAAGGGAGAGGAAAGTTCAGCGGGAACGAGCGACACACGGAAGAATCCGCATGAGAGAATAAGCTGATGGCTGTCCGATAAAACTCTCCAGGCTTGTGTTTGATCCTCAGCGGTGGTTATCGTCCTTGTTGCGTTCGGTCTGGGTGAGCTTGCGATTCGATGCTCGGAGTCAGTGGTCAGCATCAGCGACATCACCTCGCGATACTGAATAATGAGTGTCGAAGCTTCCATCTTTTGCCGCCCGCGGCGCGCGACGGTTGCTAGACTCTATCCGTGCTCTGTGCTCCGTGCTTCCTTCCCCTTATTCGTCGTCGAAGTTCGAAGCGTTCTAAGGCCTAAGGCCGATGTGGAATTTTCTGCGATCGGTCACACCTTCCCGACCATTGATACGCTCGTTACCAGGCAGGGAGTCAAAGTGATTGCGCTTTGACGAGTCGAAGGCAGCAGTCAGTGAGTGGTATCTTCCGCGCAATCTTGACCGTTGGTAGCATGCTCGGGCAAGGGGAAAAGAAGGAGGAGGGAAAGGGGGGGGGATCCTTCCACCCAATTTCCATGGTTTATTCATGATCAGTTCCCGATTCGCCGGTCGCCTTCACACCCAGCTTCTCACTGTGGCAGCGTGCCTCTCTGCCTCATCCACATCAGACAGCAATCTCGGCAGCTTGATCGCAACCTGCAAGGTGAGTGAAGCCCACACAAGGAACGACTCACCCAGAGATGGGCGGTGGGCTGCCAGAGTAGTGCCAGCGAGGATGTCTGTGGCTTATCCTTTTCTGTTTGACTCTTTTGAAAGACACCTTCTCACAGCAAGTTGGAGTAAGTACACATCACCGTGAGAGACCGGCTTGCACAGCTCTTTGGCTATTGCTCCTTGGGGCTCGGGGCTTGCGACTTGTATCACTAATCGCCAGCCTCACGCCCCGCGCCGTGTTCGTCGAACGAAATCGCGGCGGGGCGGTGTCGACCATTCTTTGGAAGGCAGGGCGATAGCAAGATTTTGTCCCATCGCCGGCGCCACGAACCTTCTTTCCCTTTACTTGCCAGCATGACATTAATTTTGCTGGCAAGTAGTAAGTGATTTTACACGGGCAGGCGAGCGGGAGTTTGTAGTGCTGGTCCTTTCTCTTTTGTTTTTGTTGTTCTTCCCATGAAGCATATCCATGCAGTCGTGCAGGAGCCGCCGAGGAAATCTCCCACGACTTCCTGCTTCCTGGCTCCTGCCCGTGCGTATTTGCCTCCGCACTGATGAACCCATTTCCTTCAGATTTCAGACACAGAGCCCTCATCAGTGCCCTCAATTCTTTGTGGCCCCTCATCCTTGCGCACCGCGGAACAGCCAGCTTTCGTAGGGCATCGTTCGTGGAGCGTGGAGGTTGGGTATCGTCGAATACGCCGAGCCTCCTATGTACTTTCCCAGGCCTCATCCGAGTGGGTGGTACAGGAAGCAGGAACAGCCGCTGTGCTGCGCCACCCCTGAGCCGTCCTGCGTGGCTGAAACATATGCGCTCTATGTTCTTGAGGCACTGGGTGAGTGTCCCATGCGCTGAACCCTGATGGGAATTCGGCGTCGTTCTACGGCTCACCGCTCACCGCTCACCTTCCCTCCTCCTCCTAGATAGTGTGTATGTATAGATCTTAGAGCCCTCCCTTGCCGCACCTCCTTCCTTACCGCTCACCGCGGCCGACCACACAATATCTCTTCCGCTTGATCGGCGATCGGATGCTGCGTGAGCGTCGCTTTCCCTCTCTTCTCTCCACATCGGCAGCAAATCGCACCCCACGGACGCAGACGATCGACAAATGAGGCATGAGGGGCAACGCTGCCTCACGCCTGCACAAAAAGCATACGAAATTGGGCATACAGGGAGAGCGGTCCCTGCTTACCGGCAATCCATTGAAGTGCATGGGAGCAAGCCGCACGTAAAAACAGCCATCTCCATCTAGGATCTAATCGCTCATCGCGCTCATCCCGCGGGGCAAGGCACACTTGCCCAGCCCCCAGCGAAGAACCAATAAGCCTCTGTTGGTCTTGTTCATTCTCACACCTTGCATTGGAATCCCGTCTTCGCTCGGCCAGATGGAACAAGCTTTCAGCTAGATCCGCTCTGTGTTAGTGAAAGTGAACAATAATCAGCCCCGCCGCATCCTTTTTTTTTCGTCGTACATCCATTTGCTCAACCTTCCACTCCTCCCAGCTGCCCCTTATATAGCAGCTGGAGGTTCTCCGTCTTGTTTTAATCTTTCTTCTTCCGTCTTTCCGCCCTTTTTTTCCCTCTCCGACAAGAACAGTCGAAGCCGTGATCCAACCCTCTCGATTCCATTTCTCATCGAGTGCCCAGACGGTTGCGCGTTGCCTTGAATTTTTCGACTCTGTCCCGTTCTCGAAGCAACGCTCTGGTCGACGTCTTCCCCATTTATTCGTAACCATCATGCGTATCCTCTTCATCTGCACCGCCTTCAACTCACTTTCTCAGGTAAGTCGTAGCCCACGCTCGGGTCTCGGGTAGTGCCGAATATTTTGCTGCAGAACTGATCCTTCTCTTCCATCGGTGCCCTCGCCTCGTCTCTCCTCTCATCACGGGCCTCGTAGCGTCTTGCGCTGGTCCTCCGTCAAAAGGGCCATGCCGTCACCGTCGAGCTTGCGGTCTCTCCGAGCTCATGATCTCCGCCGCCGAACTCGCCCAGCCGGACCTTGTCGTTTGCCCCTTCCTCACAAAACGAGTGCCACGGGAAGTTTACACCCGCTGGCTAACCCTTATCGTCCACCCCGGTCCACCCCGTGACGCTGGCCCATCCGCGCTCGACTTCTGCCTGATCGGAGACGATGGGTCTCTCGAAGATGCAGAGGCTCAATTGGCCTTATTGGATCAGCAAAACGCGACCCAAGGTGCGACTCCGACGATGCGATCTCACTGGGGCGTCACCGTATTGCAAGCCATCGAAGAATTTGACGCCGGCCCAATCTGTGAGTGGTTCGATGCTGTCGAGTGTGCTTCGGTTCACCGGCTCATATTTCTTGTTTCACTTGCTCCGCAAAAGGGGCATTCGATCAATTCGCGCTGGACGCGGAAACCAGCAAGTTTACGAAGAGCGATTTGTACCGTGGGCCCGTCACACGGGCAGCCGTCAATGGGGTGCTGGCGGCCATTGATCGAATCGTCGCCGCTACCGAACAAGCAGGTGGCAAACTTTCAGCTGATTTGACACCCCCATCGGATGCTGGGCGGCTCTGCGTTTCTTCCAGCCTGCCCTTCCAAGGAGGTCCAACGCGTGACCGACCTTTGCTGAAAGCTTCTGCGCGCGATTTCGTCCACCTTGCCCGGTCCGCACAGGAAGCTGGTCACAAGCTCAACGCGGATATCATCGTTCGACGGATCAACTGTGGCGATTCACAACCCGGCGTGTTGAGTTCCCTCTTCGGCGCTCCCCTCTTCCTGTACGATGCATGCGTCCAGAAGGGCTCCATGCCTGCGTCTATCACTCGCCAGGCTCAAAACGCATCAGTGGGCACCATCCTAGCGACACGCGATGGCGCGGTGCTCGCGGACGTTGGGGCCGATTTCCCGATCTGGATCAGCCACCTTCGCAAACCTAAGGCTAAAGCAGACCGCTACCTCGCCCCTAAACTTCCCGCCGTTCAAGCTTTGCTCTCGATCGACGCGGTTGCTGAGAAGAGCGGCATTAAACGAGCCCGAGTTTGGCCGATCCACGATGCCTTTGATCAAAAGGCAGGACGGCCGTGGGCGAAGCAGGAGGCACCTACCAGCCCGTCTGGGTCGATCTCGAACTTGCAGGAGAGGGCGCCTTGATCGGCTACGTCTACTTGAGTTCTACAACGGTGCTACCGCCACAGAGTCGTGCAAGGTGCTCCTGCAAGCCATCGAATGGACGCTGCGTCAGCCTGGACTAAAAGCCATCGTGCTCATGGGTGGCGCGGGCTACTTCTCTAACGGCATAGCCCTGAATGTGATTGAAGGCGCTGAGGACCTAGCGCTGAGAGCTGGTTCAACATCAATGGTGCGTTTCGTTTCTGCGCTGTCGAAAGCTTGAGGCAGGTTTATTGACAGCTCGTCGTCTGGAATTTCACAGCTATCGATGACTGTGTTCGCGCTGTGCTTGCGCCGTCCGGCATTTTGACCTTCTCCGCCATCCGAGCCAACTGCGCGGCAGGCGGTCTCGCTCTCGCCACTGCCTGCGATGTGGTGCTTTGCTCCAGCGCAGCTGTGCTGAACCCTCACTACCGCGGCCTGGGTCTGTACGGGAGCGAATACCACACCTACAGCTGGTACGAGCGCTGTGGATCCGAGCGCGCGGCTGAATTTGCTCGAACCATGTTGCCGATGAGCTCGACCAGCGCGCGTGAGATCGGACTCGTCGACATTGTGCTGGGCGAAGGGATCGAGTCTCCTTCCCAAATCGAACAGCTGGCAAAGCAGACGGTTGGTCGAATCATGCAGAGCACACTGAAGGACGCCGAGCAGGACGTGAATCACACACTACGCGCAGGTGCTCCCTGGACCAAGCCTTTGCTTCGTCATCCGGCTAAGGATAGCACCACATTGGCAGAGCACTATCTTGCTTGCAAGCGTGCCTACCTGACATGCCTTTTTGCATCACGGCTGGCGGAGCGCGACACATGTGAGGTTACGGTCTCGTTTGCGGAAGGATTTGCTGCGTATCGCAAGGCCGAGTTGGACAACATGGTTCTCGACTTCTTCCACCCGGTCCGAGGCGAGCGATATGCCTCCCGTCGTCTGGCTTTCGTCCGGAAGCTGGCTTCGTCCAAGACTTCCGCCCGCTTCGCGCTTCATCGGCGCTTTGGAAAGGCATGGGCGGAGCCGGAAAGCTCACAGCTGGTAGCGCAAGAGCAAGACGAGGAAGAGCTGGACGCATTTGACGGGCTGGGAGATGTGCCTGCTCAAGTGGCGTTTGATCGACTCGCGGCCGTGCTCAGCGCTCAGTCGATGGCACGAAACGCAAGCCAGGGCACGATGGGATCTAATGCAAGCGGCTTGCCAGAGCTTACGGCTACCTCTAACGGACCTAGCCCGCCTGACACACCTCAGCCAGCATCGCCAAAGGAGGCGTTGGACCTTCAAGTCGAATCGCTCGCTGTACCAGCGCATGTACTGGACCGGACTGGCGACAGTCTGATGGCCCGTTCGCTGGCCACGCCGCGGTCTTCCTCCATCTCGTTTGTCGAACATCCGGTGATTTCTGAATCCCATGGGACCACAGCGCCCCGCACGGCTAAGGTGACACGGATGTCACCACCGAACATGAGAGCACGAAGAGCATCGTCGAGGTCCATCTCCAGCTTCAACTTTGGTGGTTGGGGCAGGAAAGAATCAGCGGACGTGCTCATCAAGGACTTGCCACTCGGAACGGACGTAGTCGGCCTTGCCATTCTTCCCTCGTCCCACTCACAGCAACAGGACGATTCGCGCTCTCAGACCAAGGCTTCGGCGGCCACACGGTTGTTCAACAAGATCGCTCGCCGGTCCAAAAGCTCGCTCAACAATCTCTCGCAAGCCACGACGCAGCTTCGTCGATCCTCGATGTCGGTGCGGAGGGATACGGTGCAGATCGAGACTGAGGAAGTGAAATTGGTAACCCAGGGGGATGCGGAGGCGCCTGCACCGCCCATCATTTACGCTTGCTACTACAATTCGGATGACACTCCTCGGCCATTGAACGCCGCTGCTACAACGCCCGCCAAATGCCAGCCCCAAACCGTGACTGCTTGACGAGCTCCAGCCAGCCATGGAGCTTGCCTTTTCAACGCAGCTGAATCGACCCCCAAGTTCCGCCTTCACCAAATTCTGCTTCAGCTCCAATCTCTGCTTCATCTTCATTCGACGAGTCTTCCCGCCCTCTCTCCAGCTGCGAATCACCGTCACCTTGTCACCGTGTCACCGGCGCCTCCAAATTCGACGAGCCGAATCGCGCAAGGCTGCCCCGACTTTCTTCGACTCACGGTCTACTCCTGATGCATACTCTCTCTTACTTGCTTTCTCTGCTCCTTTCTTCCCAGTGCAATTGCCGTCGTCGTAGAAAATTTACTATCCCGCTATCTTCCTCTTGTATTCCCCCTCATGCTGTCCCCTGGGTGTGCGCTATACGAATACAGATTAGGATTTTGTGTCGGATCTCAAGCTGTGTCGGACATCACGTGCCCGACACAGCCAGACACAGTATGTGACCTGAGAGACCACATATCGGGACCTTTCCTGTCATGATATGCCAGCATATTTTTTGGCCTCAGACACGTCGATTTCTCCCAAAAATCGGCCAAATTTCTCAATTTTTCTCCCTGTGCACCTCGGCGGAGGCCTTCCTGATAGTCTGAGCACGAAAGCGCGTTGAATTCTGAGAGAAAATGGCCAGTTATGGTGCTGGATGGAGCTCTCAGACGTTGTATATAGCATTACAAAATTTTCTAAGCGCGCTCCGCGCGCCTCTACAAAAGCACATATTCGAGCTGTGTCGGACTTAAGCTGTGTCCGAGGGTGTCCGACACACCCTGTTGCGATACTAATATGGCCTACAGATTAGGATTTTGTGTCGGATCTCAAGCTGTGTCGGACATCACGTGCCCGACACAGCCAGACACAGTATGTGACCTGAGAGACCACATATCGGGACCTTTCCTGTCATGATATGCCAGCATATTTTTTGGCCTCAGACACGTCGATTTCTCCCAAAAATCGGCCAAATTTCTCAATTTTTCTCCCTGTGCACCTCGGCGGAGGCCTTCCTGATAGTCTGAGCACGAAAGCGCGTTGAATTCTGAGAGAAAATGGCCAGTTATGGTGCTGGATGGAGCTCTCAGACGTTGTATATAGCATTACAAAATTTTCTAAGCGCGCTCCGCGCGCCTCTACAAAAGCACATATTCGAGCTGTGTCGGACTTAAGCTGTGTCCGAGGGTGTCCGACACACCCTGTTGCGATACTAATATGGCCTACAGATTAGGATTTTGTGTCGGATCTCAAGCTGTGTCGGACATCACGTGCCCGACACAGCCAGACACAGTATGTGACCTGAGAGACCACATATCGGGACCTTTCCTGTCATGATATGCCAGCATATTTTTTGGCCTCAGACACGTCGATTTCTCCCAAAAATCGGCCAAATTTCTCAATTTTTCTCCCTGTGCACCTCGGCGGAGGCCTTCCTGATAGTCTGAGCACGAAAGCGCGTTGAATTCTGAGAGAAAATGGCCAGTTATGGTGCTGGATGGAGCTCTCAGACGTTGTATATAGCATTACAAAATTTTCTAAGCGCGCTCCGCGCGCCTCTACAAAAGCACATATTCGAGCTGTGTCGGACTTAAGCTGTGTCCGAGGGTGTCCGACACACCCTGTTGCGATACTAATATGGCCTACATCTAGGTCTGCAGACTCTCGCCCTGTCTTCTTTGCTTACTCGCTCTCTGTCTGCGTCTCAAGCGTCGCCGGGTGTGAGCAAAAGTGCCTCGCGCCAAAAGTGCCCTGGGCAATTTTGGAGGGCAACTTTGAAAGCACTCAAACCACAACTTGAAAGTTGCCCCGGAAAAAGGCTGAAAGTGCCCTCAATCAAGCCAGCCATTGCACAAACGGGCAAAGTTGCCCTCGAATTCGCAGAGTTGCCCTCCAAAAGGCACTTCTTGCTGGGCAACTCTGCACCCCACATGCCACATCCATTCAAAGCAAAGTTGCCCCACTTTTGGACCAGAAGTGCCAGGAATCAGAAGGAAAGGTGCCCTATAGAAAGTGCCGCACGTGGAGTTCGGAGGAAACTGCCCCGGCAAAAAGGAAGTGCCTATCGTCGTTTTTCAAGGAAAGTTGCCCTTTCAGACCACGAAAGTGCCTTCCAGAGTCATATTTCCTTCTCGTGCATAGCAACAGTCCATGTCTTCCTAATGCACCTTCCACACAGTTCAAGCTGCCAGGATAAGCTCCCCTCTGACAGGGAGAGAAGTTCACCGCCGACCTATCAAAGGAATATGAGGGTATGGCATCCTGCAATCTGAAAGGGTCAGCTTGGTGGAGGAGGGAGACATAGAGAGGAATAAGCCAGAGCAAAGGCAGAAGAAAAGGAAACAGTCTTTACACGTGGGATTAGAGCTCGACTTTGACTTCCATGGGTGAGGCACTTCTGACATTCTGGAGGGCAAGTTTGCTCCTTTCACCCGAGTGACCGTCTTCAGTTGAGCATTTTGGGCACTTTGGGTCGCTATTTTGGGGCACTATTTGCGATGCATAACCAAAACGACGAAAGTTGCCCTGCCTTTCTGCTTTCTGCCCTTGCTCGCTGTCAGAGGCACCTCTGGAGGGCAACTTTCATCGTTTTTGGGCGATTTTGCCTCGATTCTGGCACTTTCCCGGGGCACTTTTCAAATAGGTCCCTTAAACTTTACAAAAGTGCCCGACGAAAGTGTCTGGGGCAAGGGCACTTTTCTGATACCCCAGCGTCGCCCTCTGCTGCTGCGAATCCGAATCAATGAATGAATTGAATCCGAACGTCTTTTTCCCTTTGTTCCCCTGTCGTTGCGCAACGTTTGCATCTCGCACTGACCCTCGCTGCTCCCTGTCCCAAAAAATAAGTCAGGACAACCACGACCTGTTTGCTGAGCTCCTCATCGGCTGCTGCTTCTGCTGTCGTCTTGCCTGAGCAAAGTCCAACGTACCCCTGACATTCAGCTGCAATGCGCGTCCGTTCCGCTTCCCACGCCGGTAGCTGGTACACCAACAATGGTACGTCCTTATCCGCTCAGTCCTTGCCCTTGAGCCTGCTTTCTGACGAGTACTGCGCTGCTGTCTCTAGGTGCGGCTCTGAACAGGTCACTGGATGGCTGGCTGAGCGCTGTGAATGGCGAGGAGGTGCCCGAGCCCAGTTCTGTTCATGTGGAAGGAGCTTCAGCAGGCCAAGACGGCGGAGTCGGTATGCCGGTACCAGGGTGTCGTGCTATCATTGCGCCGTAAGTACTTGAGTCCCTTTTGCTCTGTCAAGCAAAGCATAGCTGACGGAGTTTGATATGATCTCTGACGTGCGCATAGTCATGCTGGGTACTCTTACTCTGGTCCCGCAGCAGCTTGGGCGTATCGGTGCATCGACACAACGGGAATGTGAGTGCGATTCCCTCTCTCCTTCCTCACTAAAGCTGGGCGCACGGTCGGCCCGACAGGTAGCTAATCATCGCTTTACTTTGCGCTGCATGCTCTGTTTCTGATTCTCACAGTAAGCGCGTTTTTATCCTGGGTCCTTCCCATCACGTCTACCTGGACGGCTGCGCGCTCTCCACTTGTGATGAGTACGAGACTCCGATCGGCTCCCTCCCACTTGACAAACCGAGTGAGTGTCGATGGAGGCTCTGGATAGCCTCCTTTTTGACTGCTTGCTGATTCCATTCTTTCCATGATCAGTCCTGAAAGAGCTTGCAGCAACAGGCCAATTCTCAGAGATGGACTTGCAGACCGATGAGGACGAGCACAGCATCGAAATGCACCTGCCTTACATTCGCAAGGTGTTCGAAAAGTGAGTATCAAAGAGCGCGAAGCTTCTACTGTTTGCGACCTCTCAGCAAGCTAATCGACTGTCCCTTCGCTTCTGACAGCCTCGACATCACCGTCGTCCCCATCCTGGTAGGGAGCATCTCCACTGCCAAAGAGGCGCATTTCGGCGGCTATCTCGCTCCGTATCTGAAAGACCCGGCCAACTTGTTCGTTGTGAGCTCCGACTTCTGCCACTGGTGCGTATCAGCATGACCAGCTATTCAGCTTCGGGTGCACAGGATACTGACATCCTTTCCTCCCTCGCTCCATTCTCTCCTCGCACCTGACGCAACAGGGGGTCTCGCTTCAGCTACACATACTACCAAACGCCATCTTCAAGCGCCACGAACCTTTCCTCTCGAACGCAGCCCAATCCCTCAACACCGATCCACGCCTCGATTCGCGCCTTGGACGGCGAGGGTATGCTGGCCATCGCTCACTCCGCATCTTCGACTCCCAGCAAAACTGCCGGCGAGGCACACGCAAAGTTCGCAGCCTACCTGCGCGAGACGAAGAACACGGTCTGTGGACGGCATCCCATTGGTGTTCTACTTGGTGCACTCGCCTCCCTGGAAGAAAAGGAAGCTGTGCGGAGCGAGTGTCGATTCACGCGGTACGAGCAGAGCAGCCAGTGCATGACGGTACGGGACTCGAGTGTCTCGTACGCCTCGGCGTTCGTTCGCTTTCTCTGACCACTGCATTCATCTTCTGATTCTCCTTTCGACTTTCCCCATTCCCTTTCGGCTCACGGTTCAAACCAACTGTACTTCTAAGATCATCGCCTCGCCTCTCGTACTCCAGTCCTTCACTCGCTCTACCTCCCGCTCGTCGCATTCACAGCCGCTTAGAAAGTTAAAATCAGGCGTAACCAGCACCTCCCCATCCTTGATGACTCCAAAGCCATCGATCATAAATCTGCAGAAGAGGGAGTTCGGGGCCACGACTCGCATTGGGTGTCCTCACAGCAATACCAGACAGTTCAAACTTGTGTAGGGGTCATTGCGGTGATGACGGACACTCATGTGAGCAATGAAAATGCTCAGCACTATCGCGCATTTACGACGCCTTGGGACGGACGATGGTACTGGCTTGAGGTTGAGTATTGAGTTTCTGTGCAGGAGTGGTTGTGGTGCAGGCAAGGCGACAGAAAGGAAATATGATTTTCCCACGACCCCACGACCATCTGCTTTGCTTTGCTTCGTACACACCACCACTTCCCATACACTTCTCAAGCACCACACAGCTCAGAATGTCCTCGCCTTCAAGCCCTTCCCCGGCCACCTCCTCTACTCCTCCCACTGAACCCTTCCCATTTTTGCGTCTCCCTCCCGAGCTTCAAGCACAGATTTTACTGCTCTGCGACTACTTCACCCTCAAGACGCTTCATCGCGTTTGCAAGCCAATCAAGGGACTTCTGGACGATGCAATGTTTGACAAGGCACTTTTCCGGCCCACACTCAAGCCGCTCAGCCAGGGCGAGCTAGCTGTCCTCGCCCAGGAGAATAGTTCCGGCTCCGACTCAATTGTGCGCGTGCATCCAGTTATCGAACGTTCCAGATGGAGCGTGCAGGATGTGAGCGGAACCATCTACCTTCTCAACGCGGATTTCGACAGCGTTGACTACGTGCTCGACACCTTGGATGTTCGGAACGAGAGCGCCACATGCCCAGCCGTCCACCGCTTGCAAGTGGTCATCCGGCGGTACGGAGGTTACAAGGGTGTGCCCGTCCTTTTCCACAAGAACTCCTTGATCATTGAGCACGAAGCTTCCGATGCGGAAGGAAGAGGGACCGTAACAATGGCGGAGCTTGCGCGTTCACTCTTCAGGCTGGACGCTCAGTGGAAGAATCGACGACTGGGCATTGGCGAGACCGACATTTTCTTTTCGCTGCCGTTTCCGGACGGACCAGATCGAGTCTCTGCCGAGCTGCTTCAAGATGGCTCAGTTGTGGTCACGCAAGAGATTGATGATTATACATCATGGGACTCCAGCTCTTCTGATTCTTTGTAGCGGAGATATGGTGCACTACCGTGATCCAACAAGCTCAAAGCTTCCCTCAAACCCTTGCCCCCCATCTACTTCCACGTCCATCCACCTACCCACCACTCTTGGTGGCAACTGGCTTCATGGTATGATGTATCAATTGCTTCTGTTGTAAATGCATCCCTCAGTTGACGACTCACTACAGAAATGAACGAGACCGGCTGGCCCAGGAGCAGACTGAGGGAAGACCTCTTGTTTGCAGCCCTGAGTATTACATCCGCCGAGAACCGCTCTGCCTGGTAAGAGTTAGTGATGAGTGATAACGCGAAAAGGCGATGAAATATGAATTTCCCACGGCCATCTCCTTTGCTTTCTTCACACACACTACCACGCACCACTATCGTTCATCGTTCACCCGCAACGCCCGCAGAAGGATATCCTTACCCGGATTCAGCCTTCCTCTTTCCGCACCTCAGTCTGAGCGGACAACGAGGCTGCTGAATGAGACCGGCTGGCGTAGGAGCAGACTGAGGGAAAGGACAAGATCGACCTGCGATGCGCTTTGATGGGTGAGTGAGGGCGGTCCAAGTGATGGAGAAAGAGCACGGGACGGTGGAAGTAGTCGCTTGAGAGTAAGTTGGACACGTCTGCAGCTGAGCCTGAGAATCCACCTGGACGCCTGCTGCTCCAAGCGAACAGCCCTGCATCGACTTCAAACGCTGCATCGACCGCCATCGTTGCCCACAGATCCATCCCGTAACCGCGAAGCGAGAATACCGGCGTTCTCGGAGCGTCCCCTTGCCCTGTGGCGGACAAGAGCTTGGTGAGAATCTCCCGCAGGGCCGTATCCATCTCGAGGACGATCGAAGCCCAGATTGTGCAGGAGCAACAAGGACTAGCAGCCGTATCCACAAAAATTGACAGTGTCTCGGTTTAAACGATAAGTTGAGTATCAGGCATGAGGCATGAGGCATGAGGCATGGGGCATGGGGCATGAGGCATGAGGCATGAGGTATGAGGCATGAGGCATGAGGAGGTCGAGCTTTCTATATGTTTCCTCAGCGAATGTCTTTATTTGAAGTGCACACAGAGGAAATATGAATTTCCCACGGTCATGTCTCGGCATTTCGGCGTTCCGTCGACGGGTTGCATAGGACGAAGCGCAGAAGAACATCGCCGCTTCGCCGCTTCATCTCACTGGAGAATCTTTGTTCATTGCGCAGGACGATCACCACCTCTTTTTTCTCCTCACCTCGTCGTCTGTGCTGAATTCAAAGAGATTCGGTCGGTGCTAGTGTAGATGCCCACCCTGCAGCATCCATCCATCGGGTCAACGGGCGGGACGATTCGCATTGTGGCCCCAGGCTCACACACTCAAGTTCTCATTCCCCTCTTCTACTGTTCTGCACACGAACGCTGAGGATCTGACTTATGCAAGCACTTCAGTTTTTTGAGAATGATGAACAATGAAGGGAAGAAACAAGGAGACGAGAAGGGCTCATCGAAGACACAAATCAGGCAAAGTAGGTGCAAGGGGACCCTTCCGAAGGCAAGATCCACTCGGCCGTGCCGGAGATGCCCTGTGCATCGGCGAACGACAAGTGGCTCTGCGTCAAATCGGCTCCGGCTGCAAAGTAAGAAGAAGGGAAAGAGTGACGCGCTAGTCAGCAACTTCCCTATGAAAGATCAGCCAGAGACAAGAAATCCAATGCTACGTACTCTGAAGATCACCGCGGACGCGGAACGTGTTGGCAAATCTGTTTGAAGAGGATCGAGAAAGTCAGCACTCTCGAATTGAATTCGCCCAGAAATCTGTCGAGAAGGGCACTCCGATTCGTAGCCACCCCTTCCATAAAGTCGATAAGAGAACACTCACGTCTCGTTGTAGCGGAATTCCTTCTTGGTGCAAGTGTTCTTGGTGTCAGTGCGGATGAAAGGCTGTTGCATCACGGATTGCATGAACTCGACCGAAAAGGCTGCAGACTTCGAGGGCCGGAAAGTCGAAATGAAGACCGGGCTGGTAAGACCGGGTCCATCAATGGTGTTGTCGAGTAGTCCAACATCAACGTTGAAGCTGAGATCGGAAGCGATAGCCTTGTACGCCTGCAAAGAGCATCAATATAGTTCTTCTGTCAGCCATCCCTGCTTTAAGTCCAACAGAGCCCGGATGGCGAAGAAGCGACGTACAGCGTGGGGCGGGTCGAAGAACGCGGGCTTTGCGTTAGCCGACTGGAGCAGATTACCCGCAAGCGCAGGAATGATCTGGCTCAGGTAGGTTTGATAGTGCTTTTGACCCTTGGCCTGTAAGCTTCACATTCTTTTTTGTAATCTCAAGCGAGTGAAAGACACACAAGTACTTACGTAGAGGAAGGGTGTCTGGGAATTCGCAACTGCTTGGACCCAGGGAATGTACATGTGCAAGAAGCTCATCTGCGGGATGCTGATGACGTTGAGCTGGCGTACATCCGAGTAATAGCCTGCAAGACTGCCATGACCAAGAGCCAGAGCTGTTCAGCGTCAGACCCAAAAACACCACATGGACAAATTTGTTGGACATACATGAGCATCAGATGCTGATCTTCCTTCAGGGAGAATCCAGCAGGAAGACCTTTGGGAGGAAGAAGGGTCCTACCCCCGACGAGCTTGCTAGCTTGAGCCTTCGTAATGGGTACGAGCCAAGAGGTGATGTTGGCGGCAGCGGTTTGCTCTGTGAAACGAGATGTTGATAGTAATTAGTCAGGCGTCTGATCAGAGTCTAAGGGTTTCCAGCCCTCAGAGGGCTATGTGCTCACGAAGAGGGTAGTCCGAATATACTGCAAACAAGAGAAGATGTACAGTGCCGTTAGTGGAAAAGGTAAGCCTCGCCTGACTGCATCCACTCGAAATTACGTACTGGTGTTGGGAGCTTGACGTGATGCCAACTGTTGGGGATTGGCTGTCACGAATCCCAAAGCGGAGAACGCAAGAAGGGAGAGACTGGCGGTAAGAGCGAAGCGCATCGTGTCTGGCTGCGGAATTAGAAGGAGACAAGTGGATGCAGGGCAGAAAGAGAAGTTGGAGAAGATCGAAGCTGAGATGATGAGCTGGGTGAAGAAGTGGTGGATAGTGTTAAGAGAGCGAGGATCGCAGGCTTAAATAACTGCGTATCAACTCTATGCTGAATTCTCAGCCGGCCAATACCTGCAGAGAAACAGATCGACGTGGTTGAAGGAGGAGAGATGAGCAAAATCAGAATATGGGCCCTGCTCTGCATCTGCGAATATGGCGACTCCTGTCAAAGCCTGCGTCGAAGCTCGTTCTCCACCATCTCATCGCTTGCGATGAGAATTGTGCGATCGTCCTCCAACTAAAGCCGAAGCCTTCTCGTGCTCGTACCGCTCCTTGGGCGATTTCAGACGAAGTCTATGTTTGGTCGGCTGAAGTTAGATTCTTGAACCGGGAACCGTGCAGCTTCGATGCACTTCTCCACAGAATTCGAACAGACCTCGAGGAAGACTATGTGCGCAAGAGCCGTGCACCAGGTCGAATGTGTTCGGCTCTTGAAGCTCCGAAGAAGCTCACCGGTCAGGACTGCAACAAGCAGCTCGATGAGCCAGAAACACGGAGCGCCAGGCTGTCTGGACCAGCCGAATGACAATTGGAAGAAGCGCATTAGTGATTGGCTTCAAGGGTATCGGGAAAACCATCGTGTTTGATCTCTGGCGTAAAAGCGTAGAGGACCGGAGGGGTTGCCGTTTCACTGATGGAAAGAAGAGCAAGAACTAAGCGGCGTCAACTGCAGATGGAGAAAGAGATACAGAAGCTGTAGAGAATGATGAGCAGGAGTCTAAGAAAGTAAAGGTTCAGTGAGGCACATCGCTTTTCCTCTGTGCGCCTTTGGCCTTCGCCCAATCTACGTGACATGAGCGAGAAAGCACCGTCATCACATGGCTGGCTGGAGGTGCACGCAAATTGGTGAGCAGCTGAACTTCATGCCCTTCCCCTTCTTCTGGGACAGTGCAGCTGCGATCTGTACCGCTCCGATGAGGGCGCTCAGTTGTAGCTTCTCGGATCCACCGGTACTGAGCCGATGCCTGGAGGTGGACAGCGACGAAGTATGTATCAGACACAAGTCTCGTCATGCGAATCTCTGAGGGGTACTCACTCAATGGAAGCGAGTTGATCGAGGAGGAAGATGCGGCCCTCTGGTGAGAATTCTACGGCGTCCAACTCCTCGAAGACGCCCGCGAGTAAGTCCGCGGAAGATGACCTCGAGACTTACGATGAGCTTTGACTTTGCAGTGGTCATTGCGCCAATGGTGGACACGCATAGTAGCAATCAAAGTGCTCACCGCTACACATCGCGCATTTGTGCCGCCTTGGATGGACGATGGTATTGACTCTTTGATGCTCAAGAATTTTTGAGGATGAGGTCGAGTTTTATATGCAGCGAATGGTCGTGTGGTTATTGGTTGTGGTGCAGCTAAGGCGACAGAAAGCAGAAAGGAAATATGAATTTCCCACGGCCTTCTCCTTTGCTTCCTTCCTGCACACCACCACATCCCACACAATTCTCAAGCATCACACATACCACAAATGACCTCGACTTCAAGTCCAACGCCCTCAGCCCCTTCTATTCCTTCCACTCAATCCGGCTCATTCTTGCGTCTCCCTTTCGAGCTCCAAGCACAGATCTTGCTGCACTGCGACTACTTCACCCTCAAGACGCTTCATCGCGTCTGCAAGTCACTCAAGAGACTGCTGGACGATGTAATGTTCGACAAGGCACTTTTCCGTCCCACACTCAAGCCACTCAGCCAGGCCGAGCTGGTCGTCCTCGCCCAGAAATCCGGCTCAAGCTCCGACTCCGCTCTGAGCTTGCACCCAGCTATTGAAGCATCGAGATGGTGCATGCAGGACTTAGACGAGGGCATCTTCCTTATCAACGATACCGTGGAAGAGTACAGCGAGTGTTTTCCTCTCGACACGTTGGCTGCTCGGAATGAGAGCGCCACGTACCCAGCCGTCCATCGTATAAAGGTCGTCATCCAGCGGTTTGAGGCCCGCGCCTTTTACGACGTTCTCACCCATAGAAACTACGACTTCATCGAGAATATGCCTTCAGAAGCGGGAGTCCAGGGGATTGTAACGGTGGCCGAGCTTATGCGCTCACTCTTCAAGCTGGAAGCTCGGTGGAGACAAAGGGCACTGCTTTTCTTCTGCCGTTTCCAGAACAAAACCGATCGGGTCTATACTAAGCTGCTCCGAGATGGCTCAGTTGTGGTCACGCAAGATATGCATAGCTACGACTACACTATCAGTTCTGAGTCATCATGGAATGCCTTTTCCGATAGTTCCACCGATTCCGACGATTCTCGGTAGCGGAAATATGGTGCACAGAGGAGCAAGGAGCCCGTTTGTCAAGTTCCACCCTTTCCCAAACCTCTCTCCCCCCCCTTATTTCTTCCACACGCACCCACGCACCCAAACTTGTTCTTGGTGATATCTGGCTCTATGATATGAAACATGTATTGCTTCTGATGTAAATATATCACTCTCACCCCCCTTCAATTCTTTTCCTCTGCTCCTTCCACTTCCTCATATTTTCTGATCATCTGCTCCTTCTCGCTTTTCTCGTTCCTCTGCGATTCTCTTCATAACCCTCTCCTTCCTCTTCGTCGCCCTGCTGCTTGGTGCTCTTCTCTCCACATTGGTACCTCTCTGTATTCTTTATCTGCTGTGCCCGCTTCTCCTCTGTCGCACTCTCACATTGTCGTCTTACCTTCTCCACTCGCAAAATGTCTCGCTGGTGGTGACGCCTTTCACCATGCTCTTATGCTCCGGCCGTCGCACCGAGACTGTTGAATGAGATCGATTGGCCCACGGGCAGACTGAGGGAGAAGACAAGATCGATCTGCGATAAGTTTCCTTGGGTGAGTGAGGGCGATCCGAGTGGTAAGGAGGGAATACAGGAGGTTGAGAGTAGATGATCGTCCTTGTCCCAGGCTGTACACGTTCGCATGCACTTCTGAAGCTGGCGTTGAGGCTGAGCCTGAGAATCTGCAATACCACTGTGCCCCAGAAGGACAAATCCGCAGCGAGTTCCAACTCCTCATCGCGGCCATGGTCGTCCTGCCTGCAGATCCGGCCCGTGATCGTCAAGCAAGATGAACCACCGCGTCCTTGGAACGCCCCTTTCACTTGCAGAGGAACTTCCAGGCGCAAGGCTGACGGCGATGATCCAATCGAGCGTATCCGTCACTACCAGTCCACGCTTCACGCTCGAATCAGTCGGTGAGGACCGGTGTTCCGCATGATCGTACCCAGATTGTGCAGAAGCAATGGGAGCCAGTCCTCCTCTGTGCTCAAAGGAGAAGGAAGAGGTACCGAACACCCTCATCGGCCGTATCCAGATCGCCCTGGACGATTCGAAAGGCGCGGCGCTGTCGAAGGTGTCGGGTTGGGGCCTCGTTTACTTCAATGCTAGTCAGTCGGCAGCAGTGTCACGTTTGTCTTGTGCATCAGCAACTGCCAATGCACATGTATGTTAGGTCCTGACACTGAAAGGACCTGGCCCGCCTGTCAGTCTGATCCCAAGTTCTGCGTGGAAACGCGCGGAGGGGAGGACGGGTGGGAATCAAACTGCCCGAGACGCGGCAATCAAGGTTGAACTCTGCCCGCTGGGCTCTGGTGACAACCCAGCGAATGACAGAAGGGAGGGTGTGGTGGGACAAGGAGAGAGTCAGAGCAGAACGGAGGTGAGTCTTGACGACGATGCTGCGCAGATGGAGGTGCTCATCATCTTTGCTCTCTTCCATCCTGCGCTGATCACCTCCTGCGCAGCTCATAACCTGCGCCGGTCCGCTTTCTCATTTCGGTCGTCGCAAGACTCGTTCACGAGGCCGTCTCCGTGACGCGTGACCTCGACACTTCTACTAATCTTGGGGAAAGGACGCATCCACGTATCGTCCCCTTTAACGTTTCGTCCTCTTACCATCCGCAGATTGAATCCAATTGCGTTCCTCGATTCGTTGTCGTGCCCCAAAATCAGCAGGCGCATCTACGAACGTCGGTGCACTGGTCTTGAGCCCCTTGATGAGTTGCGGTATAGTCGTAGGCGAGGTAGCCTTGCTGATTCGGGTGGGACTGTAGCGTGTAGTCGGTGCCGTTGGGGTGGGGAGCGACGAAATCGTGTCACAGCGCATCAATAACGAGAATGACGGCCCGAAGATACGTCGAGGAGGAGGCTGGAGGGATAGAGGGCTGCGATGGTCGAGAACTCCAGGGATTTGGGTGGTGTACATGCGTCAGGTGGGGCTTGTCTGCGGCTGTCAAAAGAGTATTGGAACTTGGAAGTGTAAGCCGCCTGAGTAAGAGCGGGAATATAAGTGAGTCAAACCAAAGCCAAACAAACCGAGAGACGACCTTGAGCTCACGACAAGCGTTGTCAACAAAGAGAAGAAGAAGAGAGATGAGAGATACGAGAGATGAGAGTGGTCAAAAATTTGTGGGTGTATAGGCGTATAGGCGTGTCGATGCACATATTCTACAGCTGCATTCCCGCAGACAATATGAAATTCCCACGCTACCATCACCATCACCACCACCATCACCATCACCTTCACTATTCACATTATCACTTGCTCTGACATAATACACGTCAAACAAAAACCATGACTTCACTCTCGCAATCTACCTTCTATAACTCCTCCCTCACTGAAGCTCCACTGTGGCTTCGCCTCCCCGTCGAGCTCCACATGATCATCTTCTCATACTGCGACTACTTCACGCTCAAGCAGATTCAGCGAGTCTGCAAATTCTTCAACCCGCTCCTGAACACCACATACTCAACAGCAAGCTCTTCTGGCCCACACCAGAACACTCAGTCGAGAAGACCTGCAGAAGATCGCCAACAATCACACCAACGAGTACGGCCCCGATGATCCTTTCCACTTCCGCCTTCATCCAGTTTTCCGAACACTCAAATGGTGCATAAAGGATGAAAGCGTCACACCTTTTTTTTGACGGAAGTGGGTATCCTTGGCGCAGATGAAGACATTTCTTTGGACGACCTCCCCGTTCGAAACGAGAGCGCCACCTACCCAGCTATCAGCTGCATGGCCGGCGTATTAGTCTCAATGACGCGATGGGATCCCGTACCTCATGTCAATCGTTTGTGGGAGGACAAAGACAATATCGGGTCCTACCTCGAAGAATGGGAGAAGACCATCTACCGCACGGTCACGGTGAAAGACGTGGTGCGGATCTTGACCGAGTTGGAATTCTGGTTCCTTGCGACGCGCTCATCGTGGAACCCGGACCATATTTGGCGAGAACGGTCATATCGTTACGGAACGGACGAATTGTCCGCCTATGTGAATACAGACGGCCAGGCAATGGTTTATCAAGGATTCAGCTTCAAATCCAGCGACGACAGCCCAAGATCGGAGGATGCGGCTGCGTAGGACTGTTACCGACGTCCCGGCACTCCCGCAGTCACACCCATTTCCATTTCACTCCATGCAGTTCCGCCTACTTCGGTCACTTCGAAGCTAATCAATCACCTCACAGCCCCGAAGGAACGGCATTGCGACTGATGTATCGATCATCTCCTGCGAAACGCGCCTCCCTTCTTTTCTGGCTCTTGCAACCCCTCCCATGGTACCCTTCGCTGTCCTCCTTCCCCCTTCCTTGTTCGAAAAAACTTCCATTTCTGGTTCTCTTTCTCGTCGAAATTAGACAAGCCACCCGCATTCGCGATGTTCTCAGCGGCAAGAAGGGCTGCCGTCGATAATGCTAACCCTGATGATGGTGCACTGTCGTTCTGATCCCTTCGTTTCCTGCGTCGACATTCCCCCTTTCATGAATATGGTCGGTCGCGACTCCTCTTGCGGACTCGTCTCTCTTATTGAATGCTCCGTCTTCTTTCTTCGCTCCATATCCACACACTTTGGACCCAGTTGCGATGCAAATGCACACATCAAAGACCTAGCCTGTTCATTCAGGTGGAGCAGTAAAGCATCCTACATATTCACCAATGTCCCCTCGGCAGTCTTCGGACCATAACCGGTTGTCCTGTTCTATATGGAAGACACCGTCGTTTAACGTTCTGGAGCTTTGCAACACAACGCTCATTTTGTCTTCTTGGCCTCTTTCTTGTCTTCAGTGTCGTATTCACCCTCTTCTCGCTCGTCGCCGACGTTACCCTTAAGAGCGCTGTGAAGAGAATATAATTTGATCAGCAGTGGAAGACGAGTGTTCCAGTAACGCTTTGCCCAGATCAACTCACCGGACGAGAATTCGTAACAGAAGTGCAAGCCAGAAGATGTTCAGAAGCAGCAAGAGGAAGAGAGGGCCGAAGATCTGAAACGGAGACTTTGGTTCAGTACGACGGTCTATGATGGTATCAAGGAGAATAAAGCGGAGACTTACGTGGTACCTCATCCAGTGAACGAGCCAGTGACCTTCCGGGGGGTTCCACTCGCGGGTATGTTCGGGAATGGTCTTGAAATCGTGCCAGACCGACCAGAGGGTGAGACTTGAAAGGTAGATTCGGAAGTAACTGGTGAAAGTAGCCGCGGAGAGAAATGAAGTGGGTTAGCAAAGGAACGAGACTTCGGGGCCCTGCGCAGCTCGATCACTCACGTCCAGACGAGGATTAGGTTCGCAAATACGATAGTAGCAGCCAAGTCGAGTCCGAGGTAGTTCAGAATCTTGGAAGCCTGTGGAGGAGGGTATGTGAGATCAGCTCTCCGCGGGGAGACCAAAGACTGAAGGCTTCAACTCACGCAGATAAAAGTGTCGGGGACGTCCATGGCAACGAAGACCGTGGTTCCGATCATGGTCATGTTGATGAGGTACGACCAGAAGATGAGCCAGAGGGTGACGAGGTGATGCGCAACGAGCTCGTAGTAGTCCTTGCGGGGCTTTTTCGAGACGGAGGAGCATGACGAGGGCCTGTTGGGTCCAGTACGCGGCCTGAAGGAGGTAGTACGCCTTGAGCTCGGGTCGGAGCAGCCAGTGCGGGTACTTGAGCCAGAAGTGCTCGAACTCTGTGAGGCAGGAAGAGAAAGACCATGTCAGGCAGAGTTCCAGAAGCATCGATCGGAGGTTTTTGAATTTACGTACTGTACCACCACGATTCCTGGAAGGACATGACGTACTGCAGCGGACAAAATGCGGAGCATAAGGGGTTAGTCTGGCACGAGCGCGACGAGAGAACAACGCGTGCGCGATCAGAAAAGGACTCACCAAGCCAACGATCGAGGACGAGCCCCAGTAGAGCAAGCTGTAGCCCTGCTCGGTCAAACGTAGGACCTTGGCCTCGTTGGTGATTCCCCACCAGTGCGCAAACGGTCTGAAAAGGTAAAGGACAGTCGACTGCCGAATGAAAGAGTAGACGATGACGTAGAAGGCGACGAAAGCGAGATCGCCGTAGCCCTTGACGTAGCGAACGAGATGGTCACCACTGCCGGGTAACGCTGCTTCTGGCTCGAGGAGAGCAACCTGTGCTGGAGGCATGCGGTGAGAGAGCCAGGTCGCGTAGGAGAACGGGTTCTGGCCGTACGATTTGGGACCGACGAAGTTCCAGATGACCTGGGCGGAGACGACGGCGAGGATCATGGAGAGCGAGAGCTCTGGGTAAGGGCAGGCAGCATTTATTCAGCATGACATATAAACTGACATCGATTAGCGCGACTTCAGCACTCACTAGGATCGACCATCCAGCGAATGGCGATGTTGCGATGGGCGGTCGAGTAGGGGAGTTGCGCGGGCGGCTGTGCGCTAGAGTCGACGATCTTTGTGACCTGGCGCGTCGATGCGGTGTTGGAGGCTGGGCTCGCACCGCTGCTGCCACTGCCTCCGCTGGCTGCGCTGCCCGCCTTCTCTGTGCGTGCGGCGCTCATTGCTGGATGTATGCTATGCTGCGATCGCGAGGGGTGAATGTCGGAGTCGTTGGGAAGGTGAAGCTCGGCGCTCGGGTAAGAATGAAGGCGGCGGAGTGAAGTGAAGGTGTTGGTTGATCTTCGCGTTTTTCAAAATACACGCGCTTTTTCCCGATCGCGTCGCGTCGCGTGTTCTTTCTCTTCCGTCGCGTCTGAACGCGCCCCGAAATTTCGTGAATCACGTCCACCAAGTCGTCCATAGAAAAGAACTCGACAGACACAATGTTTATCGCTCTCGTTGGCCCGCCCTGCGCTGGGAAAGACGCCGTCGCACGCTTCCTGCAGAAGGAACTCAACTTCCAGCGCACGCGACTCGCCGGTTCGTACCATCACACAACCTCGGCCCTGTCCGAACAACCTCGACGACACGGTAAAGATGACGACGACGACGATGATGATGAGCTCGTGTTCGGCTCGGCGGAAGCAATGCTCGAGCACGCGACTGTGCATTGGCGCCAACCCCTGCTCACTCTCGACCTTGCAGCCGAACCCGATGTCCGCGCTTTCCTCAAAAGACCCTTCTTCATGCTCTTGGCCGTCCAGGCTCCCCTCGGCGTTCGATGGCAGAGATACCAGATAAAGTGAGTAACTCACAAGTTTTTTCTTCAATTCTCCTTTGCTGACGCCGCAATGCTTTTCTTTCAGATACGCGGACAGTCCCGGTCGCGCGAAGACTCTGGAGCAATTTGTCGCACTCGACGATCGACTTGTCTATGGTCCACCGGTCAACGCTGACACGTCGTCCCTAGAAGGACTGGTCGCACATCAAGAGTACGGCAATACGTCAGTCTCAGCAGTAGCAGCGCGGCTGGCCAAAACGTCTCTTGCCTCTGCCGGTCCAAAAACGACACCTCTATACATCCACACTCTGGCTCTGCGGCAAGAACCGCCACTGACGCCACCAGCCTCCAACACCTCGGCCGCAAGCCTGGATCGCTCCCTGTCCTGCCTCTCCGCATCTTTATCTTCGGATGACATGATCGCTGCTGCTTCCTCGGCTCAACCAGAACCCCTGTCCTCTCTCTTCCCCAAGGCCGCTCTCGTCCTGACGAACACCCACCTATCCCTGGCCGAGCTCAACACAAGCCTCCACGCCCTCCAACTACCCGCGACACTTCCCACTTTCCTTCGCCCAGCATGGGACCACTACTTCCTCTCCCTATGCTCTCTCGCCTCTCTCCGCTCCAACTGCATGAAGCGACGCGTAGGCGCAGTCCTCGTCCGCTCCAATCGCGTCCTCTCCACAGGTTACAATGGCACGCCGAGGGGAATGACAAACTGTAACGAGGGCGGATGTGGACGGTGTAATGGTGGGGCGCCCGGTGGAGCGCGCTTGGACGAGTGTCTCTGTTTGCACGCGGAGGAAAAACGCTCTGCTGGAATGTGGACGGGAACGCGGTGGAGCCGAGGGCACAGTCTTGTACTGCAATACGTGAGTCATTGATCCATTTTCGCGCTCTTTCCTTCGGGTTGGTCTTCATGTCCTGACACTCTGATCTGATCCACACAGATGTCCCTGCCTGCGATGCGCTGTCAAGATCGTCCAGACAGGTGTTCGCGAGGTCGTCTACGAGCTTGACTACAGGTGAGTTCCGGCTGCCTTCGGTACACGAGCACGCCATGCGCTCAGGCTGACATTGCATCATCTCTGTCCCCCTGCAGCATGGATGACCGGAGTCGACAGATCTTTGAAGAAGCCGGTATCAAGTTCCGCAAGTGTATTCTACCTACGGCTCAGCGATAGTATGCTGTCACCCTTCTGCTAGGACGGCTCGTTGCGGGTCGAACGCACGTTATTCATTCCCTTTCATTATTCGTATCATTATCATTCCCGCATACTGTCGATGCTGTCACGCCTGGTCAGATCACTGCCCTTAGTAGTGACCGCAGCAACATGATAGATTGCGACGCCATGAAAGCCCGTGACAGAAGTAAGCTTGGAAAGGACTTGATATACAGGAAGGGATGGGGAAGGAAGGCCGAGGCTGGGAGATCGTGTCAACGCTTGATGCGCGACGTCCGGGAAGAACAAGAAAGAGTGGGGGTACAGCGAACGACGCGGTCGTTCTGTTCAGAGGAGAGGCGGGTCAAGAAAAAGTCCGGATCGAAAGATCGTGAGAGTCCGCGTGACCGAAGAGAGAGAGCCCGTGAGACAGAAGAGAGAAAACCCAAAAGCCCAAAAAGAAGGAAAGCGAGGCAGAGTGGTGGTGGGGAAATGAAGGCCGCTTCACGATAGCCCTACTGCTCCAGGGGAAGGGGCCATGTCGATGAGGCGGCTGCTCGAAGCTCTTTAGGCGTAGGTGCTGCACGGATATCCCTGAGTGGGAGTGATCCACTGGGCCGAGCCGGAGATGCCCTGGGCGTTGGTGAACGACAACGTCGAGGACGTGAGACTCGAGTATGCTAACAGATGACGGAAAAGTCAGAGTCAGCATCCGAAAGTGTTGCATGAACATAACACAGGGTGAGACTCACTCTGCAGGTTGCCCTGTACCTTGAAGGGATTGGCGAAGCTAGATGAGGATGAGAATGAAAGAGTCAGTCTCGAGCGCTTCCCATCACAGCCAATGTACGGTACTCACGTCTCGTTGAACCAGTACAGCGTCTGCGTGCACGTAGTAGGGTCATTGGACCGGATCATAGGCTGCTGCATGACCGACTGCATAAAAGGCACCGTGAGGGCCGTTGACGTCGAAGGTGAGAAGGTCGAGACGAAGACAGGAGTCGTCAGACCGGGCCCGTCGAGAATGTTGGGGATGCCAAAGTCCACGTTGAAGCTCAGACTGGAGGATCCGATTGCCTTGTACGCCTGTGAATGAGTAATCCTTATGGTTCAGTCTTTGATCGGCTGCATCACGATTGTGAAAACATCGGTCAGACTTACCGCATGAGGAGGATCAAAAATGCCGGGAACTGAGGCAGCCGACTGGACAAGGTTACCGACAAGGGTGGGGATGAGCTGGTCCAGGTACCCCTTGTAGTTCTGCAGAGGAACAGTAGTGTCAGACTGGAAGATGCAAAAGACAGTGCCAACTTAGATTGGACGTACGTAGAGGTAGGGTGTCGAGCCGTCCTGGTTCCCATCGACCCAGGGAATGTAGATCTCGATGGCGCTGAGCTGCTCGACGGTGAGCAGGTTGAGCTGGCGAATATCGTAGAAGTAGCCTCCGACACTGGTTTGCACAGAGAGGACGGTGATAGAATTAGCATTATTGAGAATGACCAGTGACTGGAGAGTTGGGGCAGGGAGAGCTCACATGAGCATCAGATGCTGGCTGGTCGTGATGGAGAAGCTGCCAGGGAGACCAGTGGGACGAATGAGGGATTTACCGCCAGCCATCGAGGCAGCTTGGGCAAGCGTGATGGGCACCAGCCAGGCGGTGACGTTGTACGAGGCTGTCTGGTCTGTGAGGGTAGCAGTGATATCTCCTGGTCAGTGAAGATATTCATTCGGACTTGAAGTTGAAGCGTCACCTGAACTTACTGTTCGGGTACATGGACGAAACTGGAGCATCGACATAGAAACAACGCAAGGCAACAGTGTGTAAGTCTCTGGGTGAAGAGCCTGTCGCCGAGTAGCTAATACTCACCCGTGTTGGGAGCTTGGCGAGCCGCAATGCGCTGGTACTGGAAGCCAGTCGGAATGGCGCCGGTAGCCAGTAGGCTGAGAAGGAGAAGGGCTGTAGGCAAGAAGAAGTGCATCGTGACAGAGAGAAACCAAACTGAAGAAAAGAATTCAGAAGATTGAAGGTCGTGAATTGGAAGGGGTGAAAGATGTTGCCAGAGGAGGGAGAAGAATGGAGGAGGAGGTTGTCGAAGAATGCGAGGAAGGGAAGAGGAAATGGGTGGAGAAGGAAGGGGAGGAGAGGGATGAGGGGGGAAATGGGAAGCAGAAAGAGTCGAATCAGCCTGCCTTTAAGCATCTTTCACCTTGGTGCGTGAAGTTGGGGAAAGCCTTGTATTGGCCGCATGTAGCCAGGTTTACTGAGAGAGAGAAGCTTTGGCTTCGCCCTGCATGGGCCTCCAACGTCCTTCCGTACTGCGCAGAAGATTGTGACATGTACCCCAGTAAATCTAGGTGTGAGGTCGGATGACCTTTTGCAGGATGCAGGCTGCAGAAGGCGCCGGCTGTTGAGCTCTGCCTGTTCACATATGCTTCGACTCCGGCTGTGCTCTGTTGACGCTGATTTGTTTGCGCTGTTGCTGTGTTGATGGAGCATGAGAAGACATCGGCGTCGCGATCGGTCGCCAACCGCAACTTTTTGCAAGGCAACAGCAGGAGAGCCAGTGGAGGGGCGCGGCCGAAAGTTTTCACAGGAAGACTGTCCCGTTACTTTCCCCAGACGCAGGTCGCCTTCGCACGCAGGTCGCCGGTCGCCATAGATCGAAGTTGCTGTGAAATCCGGTAGAGGCGGTCTCTACATGAAGGCAGAACTTAGGAAGAGCAGAAGGCAGAGGAGCGGATTGGAAATAGAGGGTTTGTTGCCTGGGACTTGTAGAATGGCCCCTTGCGCGGTGAAGCCAATGTTTTGCAACGGTCAAATGAAGTAGCTGAAAGGGAGCCCTTGCTCAGGATGGAATTCTCGAGCCTGGTCACTGTCGAATGGACTTGGAAGTCGGGCCCTATTCGCTCGTATCGCTCATGCGTGGTGATTTGTACCCCGTCCCCACCTTGACGCCTCAGCGCCTCAGCGCTCCCAACTCGATCGAGGAAACGCAGCCAAGAAGCAAGAACCCAATCTCCTGGAGCACAGCAGCGGCTAAAGAAAGGAATCTATTAGTGGTTGAAGGGAGCGATCTATCATCTGAGAAGGAGCGCGGAAGGGGAAAGAGGAAGGGAAAAGGATGGCATACGAACTTATCGCACGGGCAATTAGGAATCGCACGGCAAGCTCTGGAAAGGCAGGAGCCACTCGGCGGTGCCGCTGATTCCTTGGGCATTGGCGGCGGTCACGGGATCGATAGCAAAGTCAGACGCGACTTTAAAGCGGCAAAAGAGAATGGGAGAGCATATTCAGCTGATCCGGCTTCAAATGATCGTGATGGATGAAGGTCTACTCACCCTGAAGGTTGCCCTTGACACGGAAAGTGTTGGAGAATCTGTTATCAAGGACCCAAAATTGGGGAACGCGTCTTCAGCAACTTTCTTGATCTTCAAAGTCTGGCACCTTCTGCAAACTTACGTCTCATTGAAGCGATACGTGAACTTTGAGCACGTGTTCTTGCCACCTTCACGGATCACGGGTTGTTGCAATACGGACTGCATGAATTCTACAGACAGAACCGCCGAATCGGAGCGCTGGAAGCTCGAGCTGAAGACTGGACCGCCCTGATCCTGACCCAGACGCTCGACTTTCATGCTGAATTCGGAAGCTCCGTCGGCCTTGTATGCCTGTATCACGATATTGAGAGTGTGAGCTGCATTTTTCCCTCGCCTCAAATTGGTAGCGAAGCAACTCACATTGCGAGGTGGATCAAACTTTCCTACCTTCGAGCGAGCCGACTGGGTCAGATTACCGATGAGCGCGGGAATGAGGTCACCAAAGTACTGGACATAGGGCTGGAGCACAAGGTGGGGGTAAGAATGAGAATATACGCCAAAAGCCAATTCCACTCCTATCATGGGTGGCCCACTCACGAAAATGAGCGGCGTCTGGGAATCCGTATCGCCTTGCACCCAGGGTACATAGAGAGAAACCCCATTGAGGTAAGGGATGCGAATGATTTCCAGCAGGCGAAGGTCGCTTAGGAAGCCCGCGGCACTGCCAAGGTAAGAACAAGAGCTTTGTCAGCCTTGCAAGAAGAAAGATGAAATGTAGCAACAATCGCACTTCACAAGCTCGTGAGACCTACAATACCACAGGGTGCTCGTCCTCTCCGAGCGGGAAACCGTCGGGGAGACCAGTGGGCTTGAGCAGCTTCCTGCCGTTGGCTAGCTTGCTAGCCTGAGCCTTCGGGACGGGAACGAGCCAGGCGGTGATGTTGAGAGCAGCCGTTTGAGCTAAGGATGGGGAGACAGGAAATCTTTCAGTCAGACCGAAACGGAATCAGCCTTGTAAGGGAACAATACTCACCGAAGGGATACTCTGAATGAACTGTGTTCGAGATCGAAGAGAAACAGTCAGCCACAGGTGAGCTCCAAGCTCAGCGTCCACCTGAAATCTACGCACTTGTATTGGGGCCCTGACGCGAGGCAAACTGCTGGGACGCGCTTTGAGCGGTCACCGCGCTCAAAGCTGAGCAGCTCGCAAGGAGAAGACTGGCCGAAAAAGGGAAACGCATCTTGTGCCTTGTGTGACTGCAGGAAAGTATAGAAATGAGTATGTGGGTCTGGCTCAAAGAGGAAAGGAAGTAAGTTCAGAGGAGGGGAAGTGTAGCAAACGTGAAACGACGAAGGAAACCAGTACTTATACAGCTTTAGCCAGTTCTCAAGTGCGCAGACATACGGTCCCTCCTCTGAGAAAACCCGCCGGATGAGATGACTATCTGGAGGCTGTGATGCTCATCGCGCGGCGTGACAGCATGCTATTATGAGAATGGCTTTCAGCGCTTACTGCCGCGATGGATCCGTCCGTACGACATCATGCATCCCGAAGTTGGCCGTGTCAGTGAGAGGCGATGAGGCGATGAGGAGGGCGACGACGGGCGTAATTTCACATGACTGTTAACGTGGCCCCTCTTTGCCCTGACTACTAGGCCACGGCCCGTATGGCGCATCTCCTGGGCAAGGTCCGTCCTGCGTCCTGATGCCTGATGCCTGATTCCTGATGCCTGATCGCCTGATCGGTATGTAGTTGTCGATGAAGCTCTATCTTCGATTGGTTTAGAGCTATGTACCAGATATTTGATCACTGTGACTTGCGCTTCCAAACCTGCACCTGTTCCTTGTTGACGTGCGTGTCCTTTTGGCGAGCAGGAATACCCTCCCACTGTAGCTCAAGGCATCGGACAGAAGTTCCTTGTAGTGCTCCGGAGCGACGTTATACTGGAGAGGTATGGCAATTGGCAAGTGGCAGTTCAGCTAATCAAACTCATGTCTCATGATGTGTGACCAGGTCCGGAGGGAATCAGGGAAGGGGCCGAGCTGAAAACTCACCGGGGTCCCTCAGGCCCTGCGTCGGGTCCCTTGATGGGCCAGACCAACGCAATGAGTACTCCGCCGGGCTTGACGACCCGTGCGTAAGTCTCCGCCCATCGTACCCTCCAGGATGGTAGAATGGCACAGAAAAAAGTGTAGTCATATGCCAAGGTGCAGGCAAGGTCGAGGTTGAAGAAATCGCGCACTTGAAATTCGACACGGCTGCGTGCGGGCCTGTCGGTTTGGCTCTCGAGCCACTGCAAAGACGAGAAACAGTACCCTTGAGCTTTCGTTGCTGTCGGTGGGATCGATGCGCCTTATGTAGGAAAGGGCCCCTCCCTTAATCACGAATCGCTGACTCTCACCTTGTTGGCCTGTTGGACAGCCTCTTCGCTGAGGTCAATGCCCAGAGCGTCCAACCCCCGCTCCGCAAACACGAGAGTATCGTAGCCTCTACCGCAGCCTGCCACCAGGGCCTGTCCCTCTTTGGGGATCAAGTGATCAGCCTCTTCCAAGATACTGAGTAGAGCGGGTTGAGGTTCACCACTGTCCCATGGCGTGGCTTCTTCTTTCCACGCGTCGTCCCAGCCCTGATTTGCGCCGGATTCGACGTCGGACGAGAGGAGAGCGCGGAGGCGGGTCAGCGGGGTTACGCGGTCGTCGCTCATTGTCGGAGGTGAGATTAGTTGAAGTCAGTGAAGGCAGAGGAAAGGGATGGTGGACGTCGATCACACAGAGGGACATCGCCTATCCGCCAGCCTTGCCTGTGCCTTCCATCGCCAACCATCACTTCGAACGACTTATCCGTTTAGACTCAAAGCTGCGACTCCTCTTCGACACCCAAGTCTTGTATAAATCTGCTCTGCTTCTTCCTGTGTACTGTGTAGTCCCTCTTCTTCTTTGGCTACGCGTCGCCCAGATCAGGTACTGCTGTACTCCCTTCCGCAGGATCAGGCTCCCAGCATGACAGACCAAATCGAAGCCCCACGCCGGATCGCGACCTTAGGGATGTTCATCATCGATGTCGTGCGTGCTCACATACTCACAAGCGCTCCTGTCCCCGACTTTGCCTGACATCTACTTCCTCTCTGTTCCAGTTCCAATTTACCAATCCTACTACGGGTGAGGATGAAGGTGACCACGGGCTCGGCGACCACATTGGAGGAGGCGGGACCTACTTCACCGTCGGAGCTAGAGTCTGGTGAGCCTGAACCGTGCAGGATTCGATCTTGAAAAGGCACCTCTAGACTGATTCCTGTCCTGCGTCATCACCAGGGTACCTTCGTCCGACCTGTGCATGGTAATCGATCGCGGAGAAGACTTTCCCTCGCCTATCCAAGATGCGCTCGAGGCTTATGATCGAGCCTCCCCCTTGTCCGCCCAGCACTCGATGTGGCGATACCGCTCCCGGACGGATGGCCACGGCACAACTCGTGCGGTGAACCTCTACAAAGGTCAGCTGCGAGGCTTCAAGTACCTCACTCCCAAGATTCGTCTGGACCCTCACGATCAGCTATATGATTACGGCGACGTCCAGCTTCTACCGACTTATATCCACTTCGTCTGCTCGCCTGAGCGGGCGAGGTTGATCGTTGACGAAGTCGAGGAGCTCTTAAGGGAAGGAAAGGCGAAAAATAAGGAAAGGCCGGCCTTGATCTGGGAGCCGATACCCGATTCAGCTGTGGTGAGTTCTTGAAGGACGGGACGCAAAGTAGCTTATACTCATCATCGTTAAGCCGTTTGCATCCAGCCCGAGAATCTGGACGAGTGCATCGGAGTGATGAAGCGCATAGACCTCTTCTCGTGAGTAGTTCCACGCGTTCAATCCCTTCACGCCTCCCAGATCCCTGATCTCAGGGGCGCACTCTCATCTCTTCGAAAAGACCCAACCACGACGAAGCCGCTTCATTCCTGGGCATTGAGGAGGATCGCGTGAATCTGCCTCCCGAGCACGACGGTACCTCCGCAGACGCCAAAATGGTCAGCAACAATGTACGATCGTCGATCGGCGAACTGATCGCGGAAAGGTTCATCCAGCTTAGCGAAATCAGTCCTCCATCCGAGTCCGACCAGCATGCCTTCCCAGAGAAGCAGAGGAGGTTTGGGAGCGCAGGACCCATCGTGTATATTCGTTCGGGTGCACTAGGAGCTCTCGTCGCCCATCGGAAGATCGGCTCCCGATGGGGGGACGCGTATCACACCCCGCAGGAAGCCAAATCGGGGTCCATCAAGGACGTGACGGGTGCAGGAAACGCATGCTTGGGTGGATTCACTGCGGCGCTGAGTCTCAATGAGCGCGAGATCGTCTCGGCGCTCTGCGATGATAATGTGAAGGGGAACCTCGCGCTCGATCTGCTCGGTCAATGTGCGGCGTATGGGTCGGTATCGGCGTCTTACGCGATCGAGCAACAGGGCTTGCCAACGATCACTTTCACAGCGGAAGGGGAGCAGCGATGGAACGGCGACCTTCCGGCACATCGTCTGGCTAGGTTGGAACCGGTCCGGCCGGACGTGTAGAAATAGAAGGTGACGGGATTATGATTGAGCTCAGTAGTAATGATGTAAGGACGTGGAAAAAGAATGCTAGACAAGGTGATGCGAAGCGATGTAGACCGCAATGGTTGTGAAAGGATGTCTTGAGACGGTCTATGGACCTCCACCGGCAGCCTGCGGCAGTGCTGCCCAAATGCTTGGTGGAGGATCCGGATACTGCGGATGTTGCAGGACGAGCTCGCGGAGTCGTTCGATAGTCGTTTCTGAGATGCCGCACAAGTCACCCTGCTCATCATCCCACGGTGCACCCAATCTCGGTTGGAATTGGGACACCTGCTCCCATAGGCGGTCATGTAGCGCGTTCTGCTCCTCTTCAGTCATCTGCTCATAGTTGGCCGGAGGAGTGTAGAGTTCAGGATGATCTCGTCTGTGCGCATCTTCGTCGTCGAACTGAAGCTCAGCGGCCGCTTTCCACTCCTTAAGCAGCTGCGGATGGACGATGCTTCCGTCGTATTGGGACGTGAAGAGGGAAGAGTCGGAATCAGGTGGCGGCCACAGACGCAAGCGGACTCGATCAGAAGCCATGAGGTGCTCCGGGTCAGAAAGGCTGTTCCAGAGCTCGTCCTGGTCTAGATCTGGGTCGGTCTGGAAATGAAAGAGGGCAGGCGGAGCATTGAGATTGGTCGCGATGCGGAGCAGCGTCTTGGGGGAACCGCGAATTATGAGTCGTTTGAATGTGGGGGCGCTGAGGAGACGGAGGACAACCTGACGGGAAAGATGCTCGTGCTCCGGTCTCCGAGGCGGGTCTTGAGGTGCGATGATAGGGTTGGTCAAGGCCAGGTGGGAGGCATCGGAAGCGACTGGAAAGGCGCGGAAATTGAGGGCGTCAATACCGAGCGGGCAGAGATGCAGTCTTGGAGTGGAGTAAGGAATTCTCTGCGCGGGTGGGAACGGCATATGGTCCCATTCGCGCTGGAGCGGTGGTAGATGTGCGGCGCAGATGGTGAGGGCTGCAGCATTGGCCCATATGTCGCCTTCCTGGTACAGAAGATGTGCGCTGGTGGTGTCCAGAAAGAGAAGTTTGGCGTTCTCGCACTTCAAAATAACTTGTGCGGCCTTCTCCGGGTCGGGTACCTCGGGGGTGTTGTCGTCGTAGATGTTGATGGAGGTGTGGTCGATTGCGAGGGCCCTCATGCTGTTTATGCGGTTCGTGGGTGGATGAGGACCAGTGAGCTTGCTGTGGACCTCGTTGATGATTTTCTCAGTGACATGAGCGATGCGATAGTGATATGCAAGAGTGCGGGCGAGCAAGGCACGAGTCCATTTGGCGAGCCCACTGAGTTTCTGCGCCGTGGCGACGTCGATGTTTGCTGCGTACAGGAAGATGTGGTTGACGACCTCGATTGGCAGGTCAGACGCTTGGCGGCGAGGGACGACTCCACCTGCGCCGTCGACTGGGGCGTTTGCTGCTGCGTCCGACATCGAGTAGTAGTGCGCCGGATCCCGGTTCGTGATGGACGTCGAGGACATCGATGTTGTTCTCTGAATGCGCTCGGACCTTCTTTCGAGAACAACAACACTTCTCGGCCGAGAAAAGAACAAACGCGTCGCGTCGCGTCACGTCACGAAAACAGCAGCTCAACCGCGTCCGGAATTTCGAGGTGAGGAACAACCAACACCTCGACTGATCAACAGTCCCACAGGTATGGCGGTGAGTCCTAAGCGACCTTGTACTGCTCAGCAGCTATACAAGTATAAAGAGGTTATTGAGAAGGCGCTGGGAGCGTCCAGAGTGGAGTTTGATGAGCAGTGGGAGAGATGGGTGATCCACGATGTGGCCACGCATGCGGGGAGTGGAGCAATTGACGAGGTCTTCATTACTGAACAGCTCAAAGAGGTTTTCCCGGAAGCCATCCGCGGCGAGGCGAGGCGTTTGTGCAGGCAAGATGAGGATTGGAGCGCCAAACCCGCAACTCCGGTCGCCTTCTACAGTTCGGTACACGCCAACTTCTATCCTGGCATGGAGGTGCGCATCTTGGGTCGACAGTTCCGCTTGCGACGTCACCAGCTCCGGCCTAGCACTGTCATGTGCGCGGTATGCGGCTCTTACCGCCATAAGACGGCGGCTTGCGAACATGGGTCCCGCTGTGTGCGCTGTGGCAAGTACGGACATAGCCAGGACGAGCACAAGGCTCAATGTCAGCAGTGCTTGGATGGTGAGTTCTGTGTACCACAGTGTATGCATTGCCGGGGGCCGCACGTAGCGGGAGACAGGATGTGTAAGAACAGGCCGACATGGGATCGGTCTGTGCGAGGGTATGTGCTGTCTAGGGAGACACGTTGAGTCGGATCAATGCACAGGGGGATCGATCTCGCAACAAGCTTCTCCGAAGTGCAGACGTTCCCACCCCAGCACGAGGAGTCAACGCCGATGTATTGGGCGGGCAGGTAGCGGCCTCATCTCAATCTTGAGATGAGACCGTCTACAAACCAACCACAACCACCAGCTCTGGGCTCTCACGGAGGTGCTTTGTTCAGGAGCACCCCGGCAGGGGCTGGTGAGGCGGAAGAGGGGGAGGGTTCAATTGGACCAAATAGGAGCGGAGGAGGCTCGAATGGAAGCAATGCTGACGAGAGACAGCAAGGAAGTAGAGGGCGTAGGCGCAGAGGTCGGAGAGGCCGCCGAAGACAGGCCAGGGTAAGCGGTCTGCGACTCATGCAGGCAAATGTGGGCAGGAGTGGACCAGCGACGGAGGCGGTGCTACAGCTGGCTTACGAGAATGGAGCTGATGTGATCTTCGTTCAGGAGCCTGGGGTTTGGTACAATGCTGAAACTGATCTCTATGTTCCCAAAGTTCATCCTTCCTTTGCCGTGTTTCTTCCGCAGCCAGTGGCCACAAAGAGGCCTCGAGCCATCACATACGTGAGGGAGGATCAACTTGCTCGACTACGCGTCACTCAGCGACAAGATTTACTCGCAAGCGATACAACGGACGTGGTGAGTCTGCAGCTGCGCGGCCTAGCGGGCCCGCATCTGCATCTGGTGAACGTGTACAATGCTCCGAGAGGCGAGCAGGGTCAGGCAGAAGGGGTGCGAACGGTGACCGGATCGCGGTGGAACCCATCTCACGAGGCAGTATTGGTAGGAGGAGACTTCAATGCCCATGAAGCCAATTGGGCGACGGAGGAGTGGAATGGGAGAACGAACTCCGCTGGAGGCTTTTGTCAATTGGATGGGTGCTCAAGGATGGGTGCTGGGATTGGAGGCAGGAACCCCGACAAGGGGTTCGGCTGCTCTTGACCTGATCTTTCTCTCTCCCGCTTTACAGAGACTCGGCTGGCTTCGGGAGTGCACCGTCCGCCCGGACTTGGCGACTGGATCCGATCACGAGGTGATCTGGGCAGATCTCAGTGTTCGCAGCAGCCCAGCCGAGTTGAACACCGGAGTAGGGCGACTCTCGGAGAGCCGGACAGATGTCGAGCTCATGAAGACCGAATTTGAGTCTTTGCTGCCCACTTTCGAAGCTCTCATAGCCTCAGCAGCTGATGCGGCCGAAGACGGTGCCCAGACGGCAAAGAATCAGCTCGACACTGCGGCGGAGGGGCTGAACGAAGCCATTCACAAAGCGGTCACGACCAGCACCCCTCGCTCTTCTGGTAAAAGAGGCGGGTACGTCTGGTGGAATAGAGAGTGTGCAGAGGCACACACGCAGCTGCGCGCTGCTAGACAGCAGCAGAAGAGCGCACCAAGGTCCAACCGCTACCAGGAACGACTTAGTCGTATTCGAAGCAATTTTCACAAAGCAGTTACAAAGGCAAAGCGGGCCTGGGCAAAGCAGAAGGTGGAGGACTTGGAGGGCAACGACATCTTCGGGGCTATGCAGTGGGCAAAGGGACGGAGACGGTATCGCAGTCCCCCTCTGATGGACCCGGATGGCAGTATGAAGGTAGAGACTAAAGACAAAGCACAGACTCTGCGAGCAGCGCTATTGCCGCCGCCAGCGCCGGCTGACCTTCCACAGATTGACCTTTACCTTCCTCACGACCAGACAGTTGCAGAGGAGCCTCTCAAAGCACGAGAGGTCGAAACGGCTCTATTCGAACAAGATCCAAACAAGGCGGCGGGCCCTGATGAAGTCAGTTTCTTGACCCTTCGCCGCCTATGGCCTGTTGCAAAAGACAGCATCGTCAAGCTCATGAGCACTGGCCTCAAGCTCGGGTGGCATCCCAGAGTCTTTCGACAGGCGACCCTGGTCGCTCTCAAGAAGGCAGGGAATAGGGACCCAGCACAGCCGCGCTCCTATCGGCTGGTCTCTCTGCTGCCTTGCCTCGGCAAGGTATTAGAGAAGATTGTGGCGCGTAGGTTGAGTTTCTATGCGCAGAAGTATGGATGGGTTCCTCCGGAGCAATTTGGAGGAATGCCTGGACGAAGTACAGACGACGCGGCGCTTACATTGGTTCATGATGTGGAGGCGGGGTGGGCGAAAAGAGAGCAACGCACCACGTCGGCCTTGGCATTCGATGTCAAAGGCGCCTTCGATGCGACTCATGGCCGACGGCTGGTGCACCAGCTCTATCGGCTTGGATGCCCCTTGCACCTCGTACGGTGGGTCGAAGCTTTCCTCGTGGAGCGTCGTGCAGCCGTACGACTTGATGGCGAGACCACGGAAATGTCCGCGCTCGATACTGGCATCCCTCAAGGATCGCCAGTCTCGCCCATACTATTCATCATATTCGTAAGCCCCTTGCTTCGTTTGTTCGGACCCCAGAGCCCTGATCCGCGACTGCGCAGCCTGCGGGTCATTGGTTTCATTGATGATGGGTTGATCTACACATGCTCTCTTGACATTCAGCAGAATTGCGAACGACTCGCGTATGGATATCAGGCGGCGCAGCAATGGGCGGAGGAGGTGGGCTTGACTTTCGATCCTCAAAAGAGAGAGTTGATCCACTTCTCTCCCCCACATGCTCGCCGTGCTGCCGGTGCAGAACCGTTACCGGCTGTGACCCTTCCAGATGGGGAGGTGGCCCCGGTTCTCGAGGGGATACCGTCCGCTGGCTCGGCTTCCATTTGGACTCGAAGCTCTCATTCAAACGGCACGTCGAAATCATGTGCGCAAAGGCTAGGAAGGCGGCGGCATGCATGCGCATGTTGGTGACCACAGTGCGAGGGCTTCGTGCGTGTGATGCAAGGAGGCTGTACATTGCATGTGTGCTGCCTATCATGACGTTCGGAGCGGCGGTCTGGTGGCAGGGAAGAGAAAGAGTAAAGCGGATCCGAAGGGAGGAGCAGCTGCGAGGCGTTAGGCTACCGGAGGAGGTGGAGGAGAAGGTACAGGTTCGGGGATCGGTGGGGAAGTTGCAGAAGTTGGAGCGAGAGCAATCATATGCTTTGAGGATGGTGATTCCGGTGTGGAGGACGACAAGCATACCGGCGCTGCAGGTGGAGGCAGGCTGTATGCCGATGGAGCAATACCTGGACAGGATTCTCGACCGCTTCGCCATCCGGCTGGCGGCAAAAAGTCGAAACCACACCTTACTACGAAGAGCAGGCGCCTTCGGATATTCGGACTTGATCACACCAACAAGCAACAATAGGGCTACTCGGCCCCCTACACGATTGAATCGGCAGCTGCGACGACGGTGGACAAGACTTACTCTCCTCGCAAGGAGATGCGATGCAGAGGTCGAGCGAGTGGAGTGGTTGCGGCCTCCATGGTGGGAAGCACTAGGACAACACGGGGAGGTGCAAGTGAAAACGGCGGCGACTTTTCCCCGGTCGAAATCAGAAGCAGCAATCTTGGTCAGGACGGAGATCTCGCGGCGTCAGGACGAGCTTTGCGTCTTTTCGGACGGATCGCGGAAGGAGTCGGGGGTGACAGGAGCAGGATGGGCGGTTTATTATAGGGGGAGGGAGATCAGCAGCGGGAGTACACAGACGGGATCGAAGAGGGAGGTCTTCGATGCGGAGTTAATCGGAATGCTGGAAGGGTTGACTGGGGCGATTGGACAAGCGCGGGCAAGAGGCATCACAGGAATCAACATCTTCGTGGACAACGACGCAGCACTTCAGGCCGTCAAATCAGGCTCAAGCACAAGTAGTCTCAAGGTCGTCAAGTCGTTCGACAATCGCGCTCGGCGATGGCTTAGGAAGGACGCTCAGAACCGGCTAAGACTCAGTTGGGTACCAGGTCATGCGAAGGTTGATGGAAATGAACGCGCGGACTACCTTGCGGAGAGGGGGACCAGTGGGGTCGGCACTGTGTTACCCCCCGCAGCATCTGTCTCCTACCTTATGAGGCAGGTGAGCAAACGAGCACATGACAAATGGTATGCAGCCTGGCAAACTGCTACTACGAGTCGCTCTGGCTGGTACTTCCGCGCGCGAGTGACTGTTCCTTCTCATCGATCTGGTGCCACGCTGCAGCTCCCCCGCCGGGACTTGGGTATTCTTCTTCAGATCAGAACCGGGCACGGCGACTTTGCGAACTACCACGAACGGTTCCAGCACCACGACGCACAGATGCAGTGCATCTGCGGACGGCGACGCTCCCCTCTTCATCCGCTGAGATGCCCAGCATTTTCGTCCCATCATGCTCTGCTGAATGACGATCAGGGACGCAGGTACTCAGATGAGGCTTTGCTCAACGACAAGAACGGCATTCGTGCACTGCTGGCTTTTGCTCGCGCGTCTCGGGCATACGAACGAGTGATTCAGGGACCGGAGGAGTCGGGATCATGAGAGGAAGTGAGGAGGATGGAAAAGGGAGATCTCCGCTGGAGGAGAGAAGGCGGAGAAATCGGACACTGGCCGGCCTCATTTCGGATCTCATCAACATGCAGACAGCAGACGTATCTGCCAGCTCGGCACGGCGTTAAAGCGGCAGAACATACACTCAAGCAACATGAACGGCAACTCAAGTCAAGTTCGAAGAAGCTCGGCATCTTCTCTACATCAAGTCGCGGCGGACCCTCGCCCTCCCACTCATTTCTCGTTCCGTTCTCATTTCTTTCCCTTTCCTTTCTTCTCATTTCTCCCCTTTTCTCTTCACACTTCCCATACACGCGAAGCCCGCCAGGGGTACTGGACCTGACCGGTGGAGCTGTTTGGAAGGATTTGGCCCGGGCTAGTACCATGCTCATACGGACACAGCGCTTGCTGCACCCTCTCTTCTTGTATTCGGACACCTCTTGCAGGTGAGCGCGTCGCGTCGACGCGCGCCTCTTTGCTGCGCCCTTTGCGCGGATCTGGTCAATTGAACTTCTGTCTGTCTGTCTGTCTGTCGACTGATCAACATACACACCCGCCTCCTCACAATCGAAGCAGCGAACAAGATCAGAAAGTATGGCAGACGACGGCGACGTGGTCATGGTGGCCGATCCGCCGACAACAGCCAGCAAGGGCAAGGGCAAAGCTGTGGCTCCCCCAGCGAAGACATCAGGAGGGGTCGAGCATAACGACCTGCTGCCATGGTGAGTCTGGATACACTGGCTGGCAGACTACAGCGATGCGCAGCTTCTTACTTGCGCTTCTCTCTCTTCTCTGCCACAGGGTGGAGAAATATCGACCTACGACTCTGGACGAGCTCGTCTCACACAAAGAAATCACATCTACAGGTCAGCAGGAACCACAGCTTTACCACACATGTGACGTTCGTCCTGAACACATTCCTCTTCGTCTCCTCTGCAGTCGAAAGATTCATCGAGAAGAACAGACTGCCTCACATGCTTTTCTACGGCCCACCAGGCACAGGCAAGACATCAACCGTTCTCGCCATGGCCCGCAAGCTCTACGGTCCACACTTCAGGCAGATGACTCTGGAGGTATGTCCTGCGCGGTGCTTCATCGTATCATCACACTCTTATCGATCGAATACCCTCGACTCTTCTCCTTTCTACTCTTCCACAGCTGAACGCATCCGACGACAGAGGTATCGACGTGGTCCGTGAGCAGATCAAGACATTTGCAAGCTCTCGCGAACTCTTCAGCAAAACAGGAAGCTTCAAGCTTATCATCCTCGATGAGGCTGATGCCATGACAACAGCGGCGCAGGGTGCTCTCAGACGAGGTGAGTTGTCACATCCCCTCGATGGCCGTCGCCCGGCGCGCCTTTCAGCACAGACTGGCACTACAGACTCACCAACTCTCTCGGCGCGCGAACTTGATCTGCCAAACAGTCATTGAGCAGTACACTCGCAACGTCCGCTTCTGCATCATCTGCAACTACGTCAACAAGATCATCCCTGCCATCCAGTCCAGATGTACCCGCTTCCGCTTCAGTCCCCTCGAGACGGACCAGGTCCAAAAGCGACTCAACTATGTGATTGCTAACGAAGGGTGAGCACCCTTCTGATGATTACCACGCTGTGCGCAGCCAGGAGTATTCAGTATTCTCACTTGTTCTGGTTCCATCGTGCTTTCTCTTGTCGCAGCTGCAAGATAACACCTGATGGTATGACCGCCCTCCTCAAGCTGACCAGGGGCGACATGCGCAGAGCACTTAGCGTCTTACAAGCTACCCATGCTGCCTACTCCGACGAAGGAGATGGTCGGATCGATGACGAGGCGGTGTACAATTGCACAGGAAACCCACGTCCTGCCGATGTCCGAGCTATGGTACAGTCGATGATGAAGTCCGAGTTCACGACGGCATACAATAGTGAGTGGCTTTGCTGTGTCTCCATGGTCGGTTTGAGCTGAGTCCGCTGACTTGGAACTGTGGCGATTGCCTACTTGATAGACGTAAGCTCGATGAAGATTGCAAAGGGCATGGCTCTGGCGGACTTGCTCGCGGGCGTCTTCGAGGAGTTGGACGCCGTAGAATTCTCCCCAGAGGGCCGCATCTTCCTCCTCGACCAGCTCGCTTCTATTGAGTGAGTACCCCTCAGAGATTCGCATGACGAGACTTTTGTCTGATGCATACTTCGTCGCTGTTCACCTCCAGGCATCGGCTCAGTACCGGTGGATCCGAGAAGCTACAACTGAGCGCCCTCATCGGAGCGGTACAGATCGCAGTTGCACTATCCCAGAAGAAGGGAAGGGCATGAAATTCAGCTGCTCCCCAATTTGCGTACTTCACGCCATGTAACTGCCTCCAGCCATGTGATGACGGTGCTTTCTCGCTCATGCCACGTAGATGGGGCGAGGCCCAGAAGGAAGGGAGGTGCCTCACCGAACCCTTACTTCTTTGATATCATGCTCATCATTCTCTACAGCTTCTGCGTCACTTTCTCCATCTGCACTCAGCGCCTTCACGCCGCTGAGTTCTTGCTCTTCTTTCCATCAGTGAAACGGCAACCCCTCGGTCCTCTACGCTTCTACGCCAGAGATCAAAGACGATGGTTTCCCCGATACCCCTGACGCCAATCGCTAATGCGCTTCTTCCGATTATCATTCGGCTGATCCAGACAGCCTGGCGCTCCATGTTTCTCGCTCATCGGACTGCTTCTTGCAGTCCCAACCGGCTAGCTTCGGAGCTCCAAGAGCCGAACATATTCGACCTGGTGCATGGCTCTTGCGCACATGATCTTCCTCGAGGTCTGTTCGAATTCTGCAGAAAAGTGCATCAAAGTTGCACGGTCCCCGGCTCAGGACTCTAACTTCAGCCGACCAAACCAAGACTTCGTCTCAAATCGCCCAAGGAACGATCCGAGCGCGAGAAGGCTGCGGCTTTAGTTTAAGGACGATCGCACGATTCTCATCGCAAACGATGAGATGATGGAGAACGAGCCTCGAGTCCTCGACGTAGGCTTTGACAGGAGTCGCCATATTCGCAGATGCAGAGCAGGGCCCATGCTCCGATTTTGCTCATCTCTCCTCCTCCGACCACGTCGATGTGCTTCTCTGCAGGTATTGGCCGGCTGCGAATCGAGCATAGAGTCGATACGAAGGTTGTTTAAGCCTGCGCTCCTCGCTCTCTGAACGCCATTCACCACTTCTTCATCCAGCTCATCATCCCAGCTTTTATCTTCCTCTCTTCAACTTCTCTTTCTGCCCTGCATCCACTCGTCTCCTTCTAATTTCGCAGCCAGACACGATGCGCTTCGCTCTCACCGCCAGTCTCTCCCTTTTTGCGTTCTCAGCTTTGGGATTCGTGACAGCCAATCCCCAAGAGTTGGCCTCACGTCAAGCTCCCAACACCAGTACGTAATTTCGAGTGCGGGCGCGGGCGACATTGCGAGGCTGACCATTTCACTAACGGCACTGTGCATCTCCTTCTCTTGTTTGCAGTATATTCGGACTACCCTCTTCGTGAGCACATAGCTCTCTGAGGGCTGGAAAACCTTAGACTCTGATCAGACGGCCTGACTGTTCACATCTCGTTTCACAGAGCAAACCGCTGCCATCAATGTCACCGCTTGGCTCGTGCCCATCACGAAGAGTCAAGCTAGCAAGCTCGCCGGGGGTAGGACCCTTCTTCCTCCAAAGGCCTTCCTGCTGGATTCTCCCTCAAGAAAGATCAGCATTTGATGCTCATGTATGTCCCACAAATTTGTCCCTTTAGTCTCATTGGCTTGGACGCTGAACAGTTCTCAATTTTGATCCTGGCAGTCTCGCGGGCTATTACTCGGATATCCGCCAGCTCAACATCCTCAGCATCCCGCAGATGAGCCTTCTGCACATGTACATTCCTTGGGTCCAAGCCGTTGCGACTTCCCAGACACCCTTCCTCTACGTAAGTACTTGTGTGTTCCTGACTCGCTCGATACGAATAAGAGGGTGAAGCTGACAGGCCAAGGGTCAACAGCACTATCAAACCTACTTTGACCAGATCATTCCTGCGCTTGTGGGCAATCTGCTCCAATCGTCTAATGCAAAGCCCGCGTTCTTCGACCCGCCCCACGCTGTACGTCGCTCCTTCGCCATGCGGGCTGTTTTGGACTTGAAGCAGTGATAGCTGACAAAAGAATCATCTTGATGCTCTCTGCAGGCGTACAAGACCATCGCTTCCGATCTCAGCTTCAACGTTGATGTTGGACTGCTCAAAAACACCATTGATGGACCCGGCCTGACCAGCCCGGCCTTCATTTCGACTTTCCAGCGCTCGAAGTCAGCGGCCTTTTCGGTCGAGTTCATGCAATCCGTGATGCAACAGCCTTTCATCCGCACTGGCACCAAGAACACTTGCACCAAGCAGGAATTCCGCTTCAACGAGACGTGAGTGTTCTTATGAATATGAGGAAGGGGTGACTACGGATTGGAGGGCCCTTCTCGACAGCTTTATGGGCGAACTCAGAAGTGCGGGAGCATTCGAGAGTGCTGACTTTCTCTCGATCCTCTTCAAACAGCTTTGCCAACACGTTCCGCGTCCGCGGCAACCTTCAGAGTACGTAGCCTTTGGATTTCTTGTCTCTGGCTGATCTTTCATGGGGAAGTGGCTGACTATCGCATCACTCTTTCCCTTCTTCTTGCTTTGCAGCCGGAGCCGATTTGACGCAGAGCCACTTCTCGTTCGCCGATGCACAGGGCATCTCCGGCACGGCCGAGTGGATCTTGCCTGCGGAAGGATCCCCTTGCACCGAATTCGCCTGATTTGTGTCTCGTCTCCGCTTCTCTTCTCCGTATTCCTTCCCTTCATTCTCATCCTTCCAAGAAAACTATTGAAGTTTTCTCATCAGCCGGATCCTCAGCATTGGTGTGTAGAAGGGGGGCTATGAGAGCCGAATTGGAGCGCGTTCGTGAGCCTGGATCGATGCAATCATCCCGCCCCGCCATCGAGCCGATGGATGGAAGCTGCGAGGTGGGATCTACACCAGCATCAAGCGGATTTCTTCGAATTCAGCGGAGACGACCTTCATGGGCAGGACCATGAGCCGAACAAAAAACTGGATGAGTACCACTTCTTCACTGCTGGTTGAGATTCAGATGATGACTCTTCCTCCCCCCACGGAGACAACCAAGATCGCGAGACACTTCACAAAGCCTTCCCAAAGATCTGGAGCGTTCGCGACCGGATTGATCTCTAGGGTCGACCATGCTGACCCTCATCTTCCTTCTGCGACAGCAAGCTAACCACTGTATCAGAATGATGCACGCTGATGCTTGCATCCCACCAGATACATGCCTCGCTGCAACAACCTTGCCTCATACGACTTCGAAGATGGCCCAAGCCCCTCCCTCTCCGATATCGCTCCAGCCAACCCACGGACAAGAAATAGCAACGACGGAAGGAGCAAGATATGACGGGAACCTGCTCGTTGGTGCTACTTGAGCTCGACGAACGCGGACTCGTTATCAAAAGGAACAGGAAGACTTGATGCAGAGCCGGAGACAGAAGGTAGCGGCGAGTCAGCGGGGCTGGGGGTTGGGAAGATGGCAGATGTCAGACTACATGAAGAGGCGAACTGTTTGCGAAGGGACCACGGCAGCATATCAGATGTCCATCATCCTCGACAGCCACGATCAGAAGATGCAAGGTGCCCGTGGTCCGGTCCTTGGCTGGATGTACATATCGGAGTCGCTGGTTATGAAAGAAGATATTTGGGAGGCGAGGACTTGTGATGGCTCGACCTGGTCGTGCTGGAAGCTGCGGCCGACGAGGACAGAACAGGACTGAAAGGCGACGCTTGCAATGGGACGGTCGTAGACGATGGCAGAGCAGAGGATCGCCGACGGGGCTGCAACAGGACTGAGGACAGGAAAGGGGGAAGGGACACTATCCGTGAGAACCAGCTGAGCTGCTTTGGAGGGAGACGAAGGGCCAGTGCTGTGTTGAAGATCTGACATGGGAGAGAATCTAGGGAGAGGCGGGCAGTGGAATGAGTCAGCGGTGTTGATGCCTAGCGGAGGGAAAGAATGTTAGAGACAATCAGCCTCGAGTCAGCACATCAGCTTCTCGCCGCCCACGCTTCTCGTGCTTCTTGTTTCCCATTCTCCAGCTGCACTTGACGCCTTCCCACCGGTTCTCTCTTGCTCTTCTCTTTTCAGTAGTGAATCAGCGGGGCCAGCGCGTCACTGGGAACGGTGCTCGGAAAAAGTCCCACTGGTGGGAGAGAAGGCGAGGCCGGATCCGGTCACCCAGATGGCGGCGAAAGAGTCGCGGGCAGAGGCCACTGCCATATGGGAGTTGAGAGATGGTTGTCCGAGAAAGGGAAGCCAGGGAATCAATTTTTTAGTCATCAGCGAGCGCGACAGGTTCCCCCGGGCCGTGTGGGTGAAGCTCTCTTCGGGGCGGGAAGAGCCGAATATATATGTTCGACCTGCCCACCACTCACACTCACATTCACAGATCTCAAACAGCCCAGCTTGCCAAAGAAGAACTTCTTTCCCCATGGCAGGGGCTGATCCGAGGACGAGAAGGCCATACATGGCTTTGTGGGCCGCGTAGCGCACTCTTCATCGATGAGATGATGGAGAATGATGGCCCTAAGCTCGATCTGCATAGGCGGACAGACGAGAATGGCCGTATACTTGCAGGTACCCATGTTCCGATTTTGCTCAATCCCTCCTCCGGCAAGCACGTCGATCTGATTCTCAGGAGGAAATGACCGGCTGAGGTTGAGCGCAGAGTCGATGCGAAGGTATTTGAAGCCTGCGCTCCTCGCTGTCTGAACGTTTTTCACCACTTCTTTACCCACCTCACCATCTCACCTTCCTTCTTTCATCTTTTCCTTCCGCTCTGCATCCACCAATCCCCTCTGTGATTCCGCAGTCAGACACGATGCGCTTTGCTCTTTCCGCCAGTCTCTCCCTTCTTGCGTTCTCAGCTTTGGGATTCGTGACAGCCATTCCCCGACAGGTGGCATCGCGTCAAGCTCCCAATACCAGTACGTAATTTCAAGTGGATACAGTAAGGCGAGGTTTACCTGTGCACTAACGGCATTGCATTCTCCTTGTCTCGTCTGCAGTATATTCGGACTATCCTAGTCGTGAGTACATATTTCTCTGAGGGCTTCCACACCTTTGAACTCCGATCAGAAGGCCTAACTATTCTCACCTCGTTTCACAGAGCAAACCGCTGCGCTCAACCTCACCTCTTGGCTCGTGCCCATCACGAAGACTCAAGCCAGCAAGCTCGCCGGGGGTAGGACCCTTCTTCCTCCCAAAGGCCTTCCTGCTGGATTCTCCCTCAAGAAAGATCAGCATCTGATGCTCATGTATGTCCAACAAATCTGTCCCTGTGGTATTGTTGGGTTTGACGCTGAATGGCTCTCGCTCTCGCTCTTGGTCATGGTAGTGTTGCAGGCTATGAAACGGATATCCGCCAGCTCAACATCCTCAGCATCCCGCAGATGAGCTTCCTGCACTTGTACGTTCCCTGGGTTCAAGCAGTTGCGACTTCCCAGACACCCTTCACCTACGTAAGTAGTTGTGTGTTCCTGGCTCGCTCGATATGAACAAGAGTGTGAAGCTTACAGGCCAAGGGTCAACAGCACTGTAAATCCTACCTTGATCAGATCGTTCCTTCGCTTGTGGGCAATCTGCTCCAATCGTCTAACTCAAAGCCCGCGTTCTTCGATCCGCCTCACGCTGTACGTCGCTCCCTTGCCATGCGGACTTTTCTGGATTCGACGTAGGGATGGCTGACAGAAGAACGATCTTTCTGCTCTTTGCAGGCGTACAAGACCATCGCTTCCGATCTCAGCTTCAACGTTGATGTTGGACTGCTCGACAACACCATTGATGGACCCGGCCTCACCAGCCCGGCCTTCATTTCGACCTTCCGGCCCTCGAAGTCCGCGGTCTTTTCGGTCAAATTCATGCAATCCGTGATGCAACAACCTAGCATCCGCACTGGCACCAAAAAGACCTGCACTGAGCAAGGATTCCGCTTCAACGAGACGTGAGTGTTCTCGTTTCGATCATGTGGAAGGTGTGGCTACGGATTGGAGCGCCCTTCTCGACAGATTCTGGCCGAACTCAGAGGTGCGGGAGCATTCGAGAGTACTGACTTTCTCGATCCTTTCTGACAGATTTGCCCACACGTTCCGCATCCGCGGCAGCCTTCAGAGTGCGTAGCATCTGATTCTCGTGTCTCTGTCTGGGCACTCACAGGGAGGTCACTGACTATATCGAACCACTCTTTACCCTCCTCCCTTCTTCTCGCCTTGCAGCCGGAGCCGATTTGACGCACAGCCACATGTCGTTTCCTGATGCCCAGGGCATCTCCGGCACGGCCGAGTGGAACACGCCTTCGGATGGCTCCCCTTGCACCGACTTTGCCTGATTGGTGTCTCCGATGGGCCTTTCTCGAGCAGGACCATAAGCCGAACAAGTAACAGTGGGTGAGTACTTCCAATTTCCTCGCTGCTGGTTGAGATACAGATGCTGACTCTCCTTCCCTCCACGCAGACTACCGGAATCGCGCAGACATAACAAGGGCGCCGGTGTCGCAGGCGCATCCGGAGCCTAGATCGCAGGGAACGCCTGCGCCGTCGCCTATCTCATTCAAGAGCCCCATAAATTCAGTCAACTCGCACAAGCAATCAACCAACCCATATGACCCCCCTTCCAAAGATCTGGAGCGCTCGCGACCCGATTGATTCCTACTTTCCTAGGGTCGACCATCCATGCTGACCCTCATCTTCCATCTGCGACAGCAAGCTAACCACATCATCAGAGTAGTGCACGCTGACACTTGCATCCCACCAGCAACATATATCGCTTCAAGAACCTTGCCTCATGCGACTCCGAGGATGCTCACTCAGTCACTCTCCTTTCCCTCCGACATTGCTCCAGCAAATCCATGGACATGAAAAAGTCACGACGCAAGGAGCAAGATGTGTTGGAAACAGCGTCGGCCGACCGCTGCCGCTTCGTTCGTGCTAATTGAGTTCGACGAACGTGGACTCGTGATGAAAGGGTAGGGGGCAAGACGTGAGGCAGAGCCGAACACAGAAGGCAGCGGCAAGTCAGCAAGGGGCTTGGAGGTGGATGAAAAGATGACAGATTGAATGAAGAGGAAAACTATATGCTGTTGCAATCAGAAGCTATCTAAGATACACGGAAACGGAGAGGGATCATGGCAGCACATCACTGCTCATCCTCGAAGGAAGCGATCCCAAGGCTCAAGGTGTTAGAGGCTGGCGGTTCGCTTCTTGCCTGGAGGTATGTAGTCGAGGTCGCTGCTCGTGGTCGAAAATGGGTGGGAGGCGAGGGAAGGTGTACAGAACTCAAGACGATGGCAGAGCAGAGGTTCGCCGACGGGGCTGCGAACGGACTGGGAATAGGAAAGGGTAAAGGAGAGGGTCAAGGATCGGATGAAGAGCAATATACAAGCAAGTCGAGGCTGTTGAACTCACCCAGATGAGAGAGTCGATGCTCGATGTCGGCGGAGAGGGAGTATGCATGGATGAGAGGCGAAGGGAATAGTGTAAGCGAAGTGATCACAAGGAAGATGAGCAGGAGAGCAGGAACACGTACCGGTATATGTTCCGCCCCATCCTTCTCCCTCCCCCCCTACGTAATAGAGGGTCTAGGCACAGTGTTGCACCAGCGGACGGGGGATCATTGGGAGAAGGATGCGGACAGCGCAGACGAGAAGACCCCTCAGCCATCTGCGCTGACTTTGAAGTTGGAAGGTGACGTCGAGACGTGGAACATCGATGAGCTTGAAGCCACGCTCGCCTGCACCTGTGGGTAAGATGGGACGGTCAGAAAGAGGGACGAGCAACTTACCGGTGTGCGGAGGCCACCCTCCTACACACTAAATCCTTCGACCCCTGTGGACTCCTTCCTCGTACTCCCCGGCCTTCTGAAGGTGAGAGCCCACTCTGTTGGAATCAGGAAACGAACTTACCTCCCCAGTTCTCCCCCCCGGGTCCCCGGAGAGCGCGTTGATCCTTCCTCGCGGTCGAGCTGCTAACATCGGCCTCCAGACGGGTGAGTTAGGAAGGGTGGCGGGGTCGGAGGAACGGATGGTTGTCGTCGTGTGGATGGATAGATGTGTACTGTTATAGATGAGGATAAGAAGTTAGTGTATCACCTCGTGAAGGAACGTAACTGTGTCTGTCACACTCACCGATCTGACCGTTGAAGGATGTTGAAGACCTCGTCGAAAAGAACTTGCTGGTTGCAGCGATGGACATTCTTGATGTTTTGATGTTGCCCCTGGAAGGTAGAGAGGGGAATCGAGTCAGCATGAGAGTGCAATCAATGGAGATGGATAAAATACCTTACTCACCTAAACATCTCGAGGTCTGATAAGCGAAGCACCCCGACGACCGAGAATCGACTCACCGGTGTCCTCGACGTCCTCCGTTCCCCTGATGTGGAAGCCGGAAGGCGGTGACCCCGCTCACAACCAGCTCGCAGACAGTTCTGTGGACCAACCCCCCCCTTCGGAGGGCACTGTCGTTGATGCCTGGTTAGAGTGGCCACCTTGACCTTCCGGGCTTGTGGGGTCGGGGATCGGAGGTGCGAGCGACATGTTGTCCATGGGCATGAGTCGTTCCTCGTGTGGATGTGTGGTTGGGTGGAAGTCGGGGTGGGCTCGGGCCGTATGCGACAGGTAATCTGTGAAGGAAGTAGAAGTGTAAGTCAGAAGGATGTACGTCTGTCTGAACATGTGGGATGGTGCTTACCTCTGCCCGAGCAAGTGTTGATGCGTAATGAATGTGTGTGTGTGTATGTGGTATGATGAATGAGTGTGTGGCGACAAGTACCTGTGAATGGAACGAAGATTGGTCAGTATCGAGAGAAGGCTGCATGCAGTTGATGTGGAATGGAAAGTACTCACCTGTACTTGCGCCAGTGTTGATGCGTCTGTGTTTGATTGGATCTTGACCAGTGAGACCTGCCCTGGTTGATCGTCTTCTTCGTGGTGTTCTCTTGGGTGCATGGCGTAGATGCTAGGTGAGGGTGCATGGCGTAGATGCTTGTTGAAGTTGCATGGCGTAGATGCTTGAAAGTGCATGGCGTGGATGCTTGAAGTTGGTCGCCTACCGGGTGCCTACCGGGTTGCATGGGGGCATGGGGGCATAGGGTGCATGGCGTAGATGCGGGCATGGGTGCATGGGGTGCATGGCGTAGATGCAGGGTGTTGGTTGCATGGCGTAGATGCTTGGGGCATGGGGGCATGGGGCATGGGTCGCATGGCGTAGATGCGTGGCATGGGGGCATGGGGGCATGGTTGGTAGGCAGTAGGCGGTAGGCGTAGGTTGAGGTTGGTGGTGCATGGCGTAGATGCAAGAGCATGGCGTAGATGCGATAGTGTTGGTGCATGGCGTAGATGCAGGGTGGCATGGGGGCATGGGGGCATGTGGTAGAAGTATGATGTGGAAAGAGAAGGAGTATGGCATGGGTGCATGGCGTAGATGCGTGTGGAAGAAGGGTGTAAAAGAGTGTGTGTGTGTGGTGAGGCCTGAGGGAAAGAGAAGGGGGGATGAAAAATGGGTGAGAGGGGGGCTCCTTTTATGCCTTCGAGGGTCCCTTGATCAGGCCTTGCAAACGGTCAAACAGATTCAGTATTGCACGCAAGGGAAATCATAGTACCGTGGAACGAACATGCAGAGGAAGGTCTTGATTGCTTCGGCACATCAGCAGCATCTGCCATCTTCTCCTTACACGTTAGGTCGGCAGCTTCTGCAATGAGAGAACATCCTTGAACTGCAGCTGTATGCTTCTGAAGCGCTGCGTCCAGTCCTCGACAGCCTAGAAAGAAGAAATAAGCATGTGAAATTTGAAGTCAGAACATGTTGACTTGACGAGTAGCCGGGATGAGGATCTACTCACCAAGCTAGAAGTCCAAATCTCCGGTAGTCTTCTCACTAGCCATCTCTCATGTTCGATGTTCGATCTACTCAGCTGACCAATCCTCCCGGGCCAAGCAATCGATTTCCCGCTCTTCAACTTCGAAGTTCCCAAGTCCCTCAACTCCATATTCCGCGCATAGACACCTGGGCTCGGAACCTGCCGGCGAAAACCTGCTGAGTTGCTTTGGTACTCGAGGGAGACGAGGGCCAAGGCTGTGTTGAAGATCCGACCTGAGAAAGAATCTAGGCCCTAGTGAGAGGTGGATTGTGGAATGAGTCAGCGGGATTGAAAGAATGTTAGATGGAATTCTCCTCGAGCATCGACTGGCATGGCAGAATCAAAAGCGCAGCAATGGGCAATTGGGGAGTGAAAAGGTTAGCAAGGTCAGCGACATGCATCGAGCGTGAGGATTGAAAGGTGAAGCACGCTGCACGGCCAATTTCAAGTACGGTTGGCCATGTCTGGGTGTCGTCCTCGGTGGGCATGTTGACGAGGTTTGGCATGATTTGACACGTAGGAATGGCCAGCGGATTGGACGAGCCTCGCACGAAGGTCGAAGTCAAGACAAGTCCGCTGGTCTAAAATCCAAATTGGGCTCCACGGCCTAGACAGGAAGGAAGGCGCTGAAAGGTCTGTGGGTGTTCTGATCTGATGAAGAGAGTGTCAACAAGTGGAAGTGCATGCCTGCTTGCTTGTCGTTGATGAAGATGGTGATGCGGAATCGTAGCACTTATCTCTCTCATCGTCGTCCAGACAAGCTCTTACATACCAACTTGCAGCCTTCACTGCCACCAACGGCTTGCCCTGCATCGCCTCTTTCATCGTCGGAGAAGAGTATTCTTGTCCGCTTGTGGTTAGCGAGGTGGTCGTTGTTCACGAAGAGGAGGGTGTGGGCTGTGGTTCCGTCAGAACTCCTCCATCGAGCCTAACCACCAGCATCACATGTCACAGTCAAAGGTTTTTCATTCCAGCGCGCCCTGACGGTGAGTGTAGTTCACTGTTCGACGAGCGATGAGCGACTGAGGGTCGTGCCTTGTACATCCGGCGATGAGGTGATGTCGGGTGTCACCCTGTTGCGTGCCGGGGTGATGAGGTGAAGAGGAAGCGTCCCTTCTTGCTGTGTCCCTACTAGCTCTTCGTTCCTCCTCGACTCTCGGCTCGCAGGCGCCCTCAAAACATCCTCATCGCCTCATCCACCGCCTTCCTTCCCTCAGCACTAACTTTTCAATCTCCGTCTCCTCCACTGTGGCCACAGATGATGCACATTTCTTTCAACTTCTTGCTTTTGGCTCTGTCCGCCTTAGCTTCGGTGACGGCTCGTGCCGTGTCCCGCGATGTTGGCCCCCGTCAAGGACCTAATACTGGTAAGTAGGGTCCGCCTTGAATGTGTACTGGCGCATTCTTTCCGTTTGCTGAGTTGGACTGGACTGCCCTGCCCTTCGGAAACAGTTGGTGCCAGTCATCCGTCCGGTGAGTTTTGGTGCAGCGCTGGGGCAGCATATGTACACAGTTTCTGATTTCCTCCATTCTGCAGATCAAACGGCTGCGATGAATCTGACCGCCTGGCTTGTGCCCGTTTCGAAAGCCCAGGCTCAGAAGCTGGCTCAAGGTAGGACGCTGCTCCGACCCACTGGACTGCCTTCCGGCTACGTGCTCGGAGAGGATCAGCATCCTTTGCTCCTGTGAGCTCGCGCTTTTTGGCCCTGTCTCCTGATTGGGGGCCGATTCTTACTAGTGCTCTTTCGTATCACAGCCTCACTGGATACTACACGGACATCAGCCAGTCCAACATCACCGCGATCCCGCAGCTCTCTGAAGCCCACGTATACGTCCCGTGGATCCAAGCCGTTGCCAGCTCTCAGGCGCCCTTTGTCTATGTGAGCTTTTTTGCTGGGATCGAGAGCTTTGAAAGTGTGTTGTGACTGACACAAGTCCCTCTCGGAATGTACGATGCTACAGCATTATCAGACCTTTTCGGATTCGCTCTTTGCGTCCCTTTTGGGCAATCTATTCCAATCTGCCAACGCCAAGCTCGCATTCTTTGATCCACCTCATGCGGTAAGCCTTTCAAAAAACGTGGAGAGGCTCATACTCATCAGCAGTCCTCACGCCTCACACCGTTTCATTCTTTTTCTGTCATCTTCTAGGCTTATAAGCCCGTTGGCGCCTCGGACCTCAGCTTCAATGTCGAAGTTGGCCTGCTTCCAGGAATTTTAGCTACTCCGGCGTTCACCTCGACGTTCCGACGCTCGACTTCTGCAATTTTGACGACCGATTTTGTCGATTCGGTCCTGCAGCAACCTGTCATTCGCAGTGGTAGCAAGGATACCTGCAGCAAGACCATGTACCTTTTCAACGAAACGTGAGTGCATAGACGCATCGCGGAAGATATGTGATCAGAGATTGACCTAGCTATGCGATCAATTTATTTCAGCTCCTCTAATCCTTTTGCCGTAGTCGGAACGTTGACGAGTAGGTATCATCTTTTTGGAACATGTATAGAGTCAGAACCTTGCGAGCACTCTGCTGACCTTCAAACTCGTGCCGACTTGCAGCCAGCTCGGCTTTCACCATTGATCCTTTGTCTTTCGAGGGTGCGCAGGGGCTTACCGCAGCGGTACAGTGGATTCTTCCTCCGCAAGGCCAGCCTTGCACTTCCTTCGCCTAATCTTGCACTCCCTTCGCCTAATCGCCTAATCGCCCGCCCAGAGCCCTCGGCCTTCCATAGACGCCTCCTGGTCTTCTTCCCAGTCTCATCCTCTGCTTTCACTTGCTCGTCTGCCCCTTCTCATCCTTATCCAGTTAGCTGCTCTAGATCACACGATATCGTAATCTGTCCCCTTACACACCCACACAAGCAGTCGGCGGAAGGGTGCATTGCCTCCAGGGGTGATGGAGTGAAGCCCCATTGAGTTCAATGGTTGCTCTTCTTGGGTGGTGTCGACATGTCGACATGTGACCGGTGGCGGCGAGCGCCTCCACCGAGAGGTGATCGGCACTTTTCCCTGGGTCCGGCAACAAAGCAACAGGCAACAGAAGAACGCATCGCAAGTGGTTGCAGCACCTGGGAAACGACAGCTGATGCACAGCCGGAGCCGCGGAACCCTCTCACCTCCTGCAACTTGGCAAATGGTCAACGTACCTAATAATGTGGGAGGAAGCACAGTGTCGAGGCTCAACCTATTCACCACTACAACGTGAAAGATGCTGGAGGTCCCCGCAGGGTCGTACCGAGCCCTCAGTTCCCGCCTCAGCTTGCGTGGTCGAGCAAAGGTAGAGGGAGGTGGCATAGGCTTAAAGACAGGCCAACTCGTGCTGAAACTTTTCTCTCCATCTCTGTATCCCTCTCCCTTCTTCCTTCTTCACCAGCTTCCTCTTTCCTTCCTCACATTCTTCGACAACCTCCTGCTCCATTCTTCTCACTCCTCCGACAGCATCTTTCACCCCTTCCAATTCACGACCTTCACTCTTCTGAATTCTTCTCTTCTTTTCTTTGGCTTCTCCCTGTCACGATGCATTTCTTCCTGCCTACGGCCCTTCTCCTTCTCAGCCTACTGGCTACCGGCGCCATCCCGTCTGGCTTCCAGTATCAGCGCATTGCGGCTCGCCAAGCTCCCAACACGGGTGAGTATCAGCTACTCGGCGACAAGCTCTTCACCCAGTGTCTTACAGACTGTTGCCTTGTCTTGTTCTCTATGTCGATGCTCCAGTTTCGTCCATGTACCCGAACAGTAAGTTCAGGTGACACTTCAACTTCAAGCTTCAAGTCAGATTATCTTCATTGAGCAGAAAGTATCATTGTTACCTTTACAGATCAAACAGCCTCGTACAACGTCACCGCCTGGCTCGTGCCCATTACGGTTGCACAAGCAACGTCGATGGCTGGCGGCAAAGCCTTGATTCCTCCTACTAGCCTTCCTGGCGGGTTTTCCATCACAACAGGCCAGCACTTGATGCTCATGTGAGTTGCTTCTCCTGGTTAGAGGCTCTACTATTGCCTCAACGTTGAATTTCTGGCGCAATGCTCTGCCAGTGTCGGGGGCTACTTCTACGACATCCGCCAGCTCAACCTGCTCACTGTCGAGCAGCTCAGCGCCATCGAGATCTACATTCCCTGGGTCGATGGCAACCAGGACGGCTCAACGCCCTACCTCTACGTACGTCCAATCTAAGTTGGCACTGTGAATTGCATCTTCCTTTCTGACGCTACTGATCCTCTGCAGAACTACAAGGGGTACCTGGACCAGCTCATTCCCACCCTTGTCGGTAACCTTGTCCAGTCGGCTGCCTCACTCCCCGGCATCTTCGATCCTCCTCATGCTGTAAGTCTGACCGATGTTTTCATAATTGTGATGCCGCCAATCAAAGACTGAACCATAAGGATTACTCATTCACAGGCGTACAAGGCAATCGGATCCTCCAGTCTGAGCTTCAACGTGGAGTTTGGTCTCCCTAGTATTCTCGGCATCCCAGCCCTGACGACTCCCGTCTTCGTCTCGACCTTCTCGCGCTCGACGTCGACTGCCCTCACGCTCAGCTTCATGCAGTCGGTCATGCAGCAGCCTATGATTCGGTCCAATGCCCCGACTACGTGCACGCAGACGCTGTACTGGTTCAACGAGACGTGAGTACGGTACATACATGACCTGAGATGGGACGCGCCCGATGACTGACTTTCTCATGCTCATTCTCATCCAGCTTCGCCGATCCCTTCAAGGTACAGGGCAATCTGCAGAGTGAGTCTCACCCTGTGGTATATTCATGCAACACCTTCGTATGCTGACTCTGACTTTTCCGTCATCTATTAGCATACTCGAGCCTCACGTCCTCGACGCTGTCGTTCACCAACGCCCAGGGCATCTCCGGCTCGGCCCAGTGGATCACTCCCACTCAGGGATATCCGTGCAGCACCTACGCCTAAGAGCTTTCAGGCGACCGCTCATCGACATGGCCCCTTCCCCGGAGCAGTAGGGCTATCGTGAAGCGGCCTCCATTTCCCCACCACCACTCTGCCTCGCTTTCCTTCTACTTGGGCTTTTGGGTTTCTCCGATTTGTCTCGCACGCTCGCACACTGTCACGAATTTCTCTAAGCTGGACCTTTTCTCAACCTGTCTCTCCTCTGGACGACGACAACGACATTTCCTAGCTTCATTGTTCTGTTTTCCCCCTTTGGCGCGTCTATGTTCATTTGATCCCATGTCCTTCGCTTTATCCTTTCCTTCTTGTTACTAGCTCATCTTCCGAAGACTGAATTTGACAGCAGGCCTTTCCTTGACACTGAGGTGAATGAGTGCTTGCGTTGCTGAATGCGATTGGTAGATGTTCTAGTATGTGTGCTGGAAATGACCCAGGGCGTAAAGAGCAAAGGATGCCGGAATCTCGTCAGCCCTCGAGGAGGCGAACACCTGCTTCGAAGGTACCCAAGAAGACGGCCCCACCGAACCCGATCCACAGCGTTCGAGGGACAACGCCGGCGAAGCAGCCTTTGAGACCCTCGTTGCGGATCAGGTGTTGGAGAGTGGGCAGGAGTCGTACATTGACACCGGAAGACGATGTCACTGTTCCTGCTGGGCCTGCTGCGGGAGTACCCCGTCTCTGCTCGAGTAGAATGAGGGGGTTAGCGAAGGGCACGCAGGGCTAGAAAAGGTAAGAACCCAGCTTGTGTGTACTACTCACTCTTTCTAGCATGATGCGGGTCTTGACTACGTCGAGCGGCGTGGTCAGGGCAGCTGCGATAGCGCCCGCACAAGACCCTGATAGTGCGGCCTGCCATAATGGCAAGGCATGCTGTGCGCTGGCTCCTGCTGTGGCCGTGCTGAGGTCGGCGCGCCGGGTGTTGGAAGCTGCAAATTGCGCCTTGATCCCTTCGTACAGGGGAAACTGAATACATGTGAAAGGAATCTCGCGCGCAATCGTGCTTCCGTAGCCTCGGTAGAGAGCGCGCAGCCCGCCGCCTTCGAAGAGGATGAGCTTGAGTGCTTGTCGTGTCGTCGTTGAGGCTCCGTATGCAGCGGTCTGCTGACGAGACTTGATGACCTCTGTGGGTACGCGAATAAGACATGCGGCCTGCCAGAACACGCGGAGGAGAGGAGCAGAGCTGGAATCAGCATGAGATGGCACGGAACATACGACAGGAATACATTGCACTCACCGCCTCAGCTGTACTAGCTGCCAGCATATGAACGGCGGGCTCCGAGCTCCATCCAAAGGCTTCAGACTGTCTCCTTAAGACCGGCTTCATACTCTCATACGTGACGAAGAAGATCGCCGCACCAGGCGCACTTCCCACGGCGACACTTGCCAGACCGGAGTAGATGCCCTTGAATGCGCCGGAAGCTGCGAACCCCTCTTTGCTCTGGAGGCGAGTCTTGATGGTGTCGATGGGGAAGAAGATGAGGTCGACCGCCAGCCCACTCATCGCACCTGCCATGAGCGAGGTGGTGTACGCGGGCGCGGGCCTCGGCTGGATGGACGCCGCACTCCGCTCATCTTGCGCTCGACCGGGAGCCATCGTCTGTCGCTTGCCCTTGAGTGGATGAATGGTGGACGTCCGCATCAGCATGATCTCCATGGCATTTTCTCTGGCTTAATCGACATGACGCGCTACTCGAGAAGAACAACACAATGGGACGCGACGCAACGCGTTCGACTTCCTCCCTGACCTCGACTACCAAATCTTTTTGCTCTTCCTTCAAGATCATCATCGCGCGAAATCCTGCTGGACAGACAGTCAGAAGCAGCGCACGCATAACGGACCTCGATTCGTCACCGATAGCGATATGGCGTTCGAGGCAGGACCAAGCTCTGCCGCTGCGGTCGCTGGGTCATCCAAGCTCGAAGGACGGCAGGGGGAGGAAGGGTCGACGAGGGCAAGCTGTACGGCGAAGGGCAAAGAGAAGGCAAAGGAGGAGAGACAGCCGGTACCTTTCGAGTACTTCATCAGCCTGCTCAAGTGCATCGCTGCCATCAACCACGCCGAATGGCCATATCGCAGCGACAGCCCCGCCATCGACCGCAAGTACCGAAAATGGCTGGGGAGGCAAGAGGCGAAACCCGGAAAGTCGTCGTCAAAGGAGCGCTTAGCTATACGCAAAGAAGCGGTACGGGAGGCTACAAGGGACTGGATTCAGAAGCTCCCCGCCGGTCAAGGTCCAGGTCCGCAAGCGTGTCTCCCCGGAACCACCGAAGCTGTCTTCCGCTTGCTGTTCCCCGAAGAAGACGTCAGAAGACGATTCCGAATAAAGGAATCCACAATGATCAAGCATCTTTCGCGCGCCGTAAACGACGATCAAGCGACTGCAGCGCTTCAAGCATGGAACAAAAGCACCGCCGCAAGGAAACTCACAACCGGCAGTGGATGCCTCGCCATAGAATTCATTCACCAACTCGAAAGGCTTGGGCACGAGGACAGCAATTCCGTGTCCTCTGATGGAGAAGGAGCATCAAAGCAGCTCGGGACGGCCGAGGAAGTTTGGGGCCCGCTTACTCTTCAGCAGGTGGACATTCTACTGGATGAGCTGGCAGCCGGATGTTCCTTCACGGACGAAGCGATCCGGGCATGCTGGGACATCTCCGACGAAACCGAGGTCAAAGAAGACCAAACATTCTCGAAGCGCGGAAACGAGACAGGGCCCAAGCCTTCGCGGCAGCGGAAGCAGAGAAATGTACTCGACCCCAACAGAGCGGGAAAACCGCGCTCTCTGTGTCACTCTGCAAAAGAAGGATCGACTCTTCTTAGTCGCTTGGCGTCATCCTTTCAGGTTCCTTCAGATCGGCCATCAAGAACTGCCCGGCGGAAGGCACGACCGCAAAACCAGATCCTCGATTACCTCCTCGGGCCTGCCGTCTTGCTTCAATCCCGAGCATTCCTGATCCAGATCATCCTCAAAGATTTGGATCCAATGCTGTACCCGCTCCCTCGAAAAGAAGCGACCAGCAAGGTCCTTGACGCTGATGTCGTCCTGTCCGAGCATAATACGAGGAGTGTATACAAGCTCACGCCTTACACTGCCATGTGTTTGTGGCATCCCGCGATGCCGGATCTGTGGAGAGTCAGGTACGGAAGCAGCTTTGAAGCGATTGGCAGGGAAATCGAACGGCTCTGGTGGTCGTCGTCTGAGCCCGCACGGCCCTTAATCCTAGGTCAAGACACGCCAATGATTTTGGCGAGCGAACAGGCTCTACCAGAGATCTTCACATTCGTGCAGGTATGTTGTCCAGTGAAGTATCTGGTCATCAATTCTTGATACTGAATGTGTTCGCTTCTCGCAGATGCCAAAGTCTCTGAAGGCTGCCTCGTGCGTCGAAGCCGCTGCCATATTCGACCATGCGGGCGTGGTCTGGGCGGAGCAAAAGTACGACGGAGAACGGTATCAAGTACATGTCAAGTTCAGCAACACCGATGAACAACCAGAGCTCAGAATCTTCAGCAAGAGCCAGCGTGACTCGACGCTTGACCGCGCCCAAACACACGGAATCGTGCTGGCCGCTCTGGGAAGGGACCCGAATCTTGCGCGGCATCCATTCAACTCTCAGCTCCTTCGATCCGATACTGGAGTCCAGCTTCCTCGTCGTCGGGTGTCGCACAGTGTGATCCTCGAAGCTGAGATGGTCGCTTTCGATGCTGATGGCGAGCTCGCTGAATTCCACAAGATCGCCAAAATCAAAGATCGCGCTGGAATGCCCAACAAGGAGAAGGAAAATACGGTCGAGCGGCAGCAGAACCTGGACCGAAGGTCAGCATCAGGCCCGGTTCTCTCCATGGAGGAACGCTTCTGCAACAAGCTCAAGTCCGCTCAGCTGAAGCGGCAAGCGAGGGAGCAGCGTGACAAGGCACGGCAGGAGCAACACAAAAAGTTAAAGTTGGCATCTTACACATCTGAGTCCGAGTCCGATCGGTCAGAAGACGAAGCCGGTGGCTCCTTCACCAGTTTGCCGGGCGTCTCCCAGATATCAGATCTGACGGTTAATGGATCGTTTCATCTGGGCCTCGTCTTCTTCGACGTGCTCCACATCGACGGAGAGTCACTCATCGCGAAGTCGTACGATTATCGACGGACTGTGCTTGAAAGCATCATCAAACCCATTCCTTCCTTCGTCGTACTCGCCGAACGTACAAAGCTGGACTTTGGGCCCTTTCCCACGCGCAACAGCGCAGACGAATGGTTCTGGAGGAGTATGAGGGAAAGGCCGCAGCACAGCAGCTGCAATCGGTGTTGAAGGATGACAAGTACTGGAAAGAGGGGATGAAGGCTCTTATTGGCGCCTTTGCGCGGTCACACGCGCGGCGCGAGGAGGGTCTGATGCTGAAGGCCGCCGACGGGCCTTACATCGGTGGGCTGCCGAGCTCGGACTTATTCACCTCAAATCCCTACGTACAACCCTGGTTGCGGGACAGTGCCCTTCTCTGCCAGGACGACCCTACGGAAGGCTACCAGCACCGGGGGGCTTGGGTGAAGCTGAAAGCGGATTATATCGACGGGCTGGGTGATAGTGTCGACATGGCGGTGGTCGGGGCTGGCTGGTCGATGAAGAGGGCTAGGGAGCTGAGGGTGGGGACCGATGGCTTTACCACCTTCTTCCTGGCGGCGCGCCTGCCTGACGCGGATGGAAAGGCACGCTTGCGGTGCTGGAGTCAGGCAGAGTACGGTATCAATCGCACGGAGCTGGTTAAAATCATCTCCAGCGTCCAGAATAATGATCTGGAGACCGTAGAATTCAACTCGAAGGTGAGAGCTTCATATAATGCGCATCTCATCACATTTCCTGCAACAGAACGCTGATCTCTTTCGGTCTGCAGAACTTGCAAAACCTGCCATATCATCTAGAGCTGGCTCAATCAGGCTGCCAGCCAACGGTCCTTTTTCCAAAGCCTATGATCGCGGAGGTCATGGGTGGCGGATTCGCAAAGAATGCAGGCGATGTGAGCATCGAATAATTCACAGCGTATCAAGCACGAAGCTGACCCATATTTCTGCGCTTCTGCGATTCCTATGTATCTCAAGGACTTCTATATGCTCCGCTGGCCTCGCATCAAGAAATTCTTTTCTAGTCCGGATCGAACTTGGCACGACGCCATCGACTTTGAAGAGATGCAGCGGTCAGCAATCAAGGCGGCTCGGAAGCTGGAGTCTGAAGCCGAGATGCAAGCGGCTTTTGAGGCACGGGCGTCGAAGCTCACCGACAGCAAGCATCTCGAGTGGGTCAGGGAGGAGATCAAGGTGGGAAAAGGACCGCTGTCCTGGAAGGATGGTTGTCGAAAAAAGGATGGCAAGGACGACTCGCCTTCGGCGAAGAAGAAGCGGAAGGTGATACGTTTCGCTGACGAAGAGCCGGCGATGGCGGTCACAATACCCAAACAGGTTTTGACAGAGGCAAGGCAGTCGGGATCCTCTGTGCCGCCTCATGCTCAGCATTTGATCTCAGATGACTCGCTTGCTGGAGCACTCAATCGCGAGAAACAGGAGGAACAGCGCAGGATTGCCTCCGGTCTGGGCAAGAAGATACGAGCTTTGCAGCAACGTGGTGTTGTCCGTCAACTTCCGCAGACTCCTGAGGACGCTGCTGGTCCTGCTTCTCCAGGTAAAGATGTTGAAATCGTTGAAACTGGTCCACCACGCCCTCCTTCCCCGCCCACATCCTCGCCAATGCGCTCGGGAACCCTGGTGGCTGCGGTCGATCGTTTCAGCGCTCCTTCGGTGATATGGGATCTTGGCGTTCCCCAGCCGCTGTCGAGTCCTATCGTGGGACCGGTTGAAGAAGACCTGCCGGTACCTGTCATCACACCGCCCAGCTCGGGTCAGCCTGCTGCAGCGCCGAAACAGGAGGACGCCTTGATTGCTCCTTCCACATCAAACGTCGTCCCTCCTTCTCCCCCTACTCGGTCCGCCTCCAATCCTCAGATTGAGACTGTTGCTCCGAAGCCGCGGACTTGTGCGAGCAGCCCTCGCTTACTGGACGCAGCAATTTACTTCCACTGCAACGTCCCGAAGGAGTCGGTTGATCTGCTGAGCGGCATGCTTTTGAAGAATCTTCTCGTGCATAGCATGGAGGCTCTGGTGGATTCGCTGATCCCAGTCCAAGCATCCGCACAGCGTGGTGGACACAGTGGGGTTCCTGGTCAACCACGGCTTACTCGTAGTCGATCCTTCCAGATGCTGTCGGGGACCACGGTGGAAGAGAGACAGCGGTGTGGAATCGTCATCATGGATGCTAGCGATCAGGAGGCTCGCCGTCACATGCATGAGGAGATTCGTCAGCGGGTGAGGTTATTCAAGAGGCGACTTGCTCCTTCGCTGTCGGCGCCGTCGGGACTGAGCATCCAGGGCTCTTCGAAATCGACGACAGCGAACCAAGCAAACTCAGAGCTGCGTCGATGCCTGAGCGCGACAAACGCCAGCCTCGCTCGGGATCCCATCATCCTGATTGATATAAAGGCGGTGGACAGGTTGGTCTACGAACAGTGGGATTGTGTCGAGAAGTGTTCGGCACAAGGCCCGGCTGCTGCAGCTGGTGATTGCGAATGCTGCCCGCACATCGACTTTGTGCTTATGGCGATGGGCGAGCAGGATCTTCTTCGGATGCCCAACCGAACCATGCCAGCCGCTCGCGTGTCTGATCGGTGCTGGGCTGCAACCTCAAATCGTTAGGATACTCCTGCTGGACGTTTACTTTTCGATCTAATTCTCTGCGCAAACGCATACGACGGCTTCTCCTAATCTTTTTCTCGCTTGATTGGCCAGCTACGTACCGGCCTCGCAACAAGTCACTACTAGAACATCTGCAGCAGCATGCACACTTGTAACTCTCAATCCTCTGGCCGAACGTCTGACAGATCTAATCGAAGCAATTGCAGATGCCATTGAAAGACTTCGCATGTTCAGGGGCGGAAGAGGCTGTAGAAGTACAAAGAAACCCGAAAGAAGAGACAGTGACTGGAGATGGTAGAAAACGTGATGGTGGGCAAGCGTTGCTTTATCGTGGCCACTGCGCAGCGGCGTCGGTCAAAGGCACGTACTGAAGATGAGATGACAAAGCTGTCAGTGTCGAAGCGCGAAAGTGTGTTGTGAACTGCGGAGACAACTCACTCGGACGCCCATGACTTTGCGTTTGGTGATGGTTCCATCCTCGCTGCGGTCGATCTCCCAGATATCTTGAGAGTGTTGACCGACGGGTATGAAGAGTCGTCCCGGTCGGGCGAGTTGGTCTATGAGAGCTTGTGGGATTGATGGTGCGGCTGCGCCTACGTGAATTGCACTATACGGCGCTCCCTCCGGCCAGCCAAGTCGACCATCGCCCGTGTGTACCTCGATCCGACCGCTCTCGAGTGCGTCGCCGAGACCGTCGTCCTTGAGATTGACCTTGCTTGCTTGTGTGAGCTCATCGATGTGCTCGATACCGATGATTTTGCCCTTTCCGCCGTCAGCTTGGGGCACATCTGTGCCAGTGGCGCTCGTGACTGTTGCAGAGGGAGGTGGCGCGAGATGATGGAGGACACCGAGGAGATATCCTGATCCGCTGCCGACATCGAGGGCAGACGCTCCTGGGCGGGCCAGGAAGGGAGCAAGGGATTCCAATGCGTACGCATGCATGTGTGGTGCACTGATTGTTGCTCCGTAATCGATGGATTGCGGCGCGTCTTGATAGCTGACCTCGGGGCCTGGACGACCAGGCAGATAGTTGCGTCGGTCTACCTTGCGCATCGCCTGTTCAGCCAGAAAGAGGAGAAAGCATCAGCAATCCTCCCATGATATTTATAAGTCGAGCATCCGTCAGCTGTGAAGATCAGATCCCTTACCTCGGCGACGGCATCGGTCTCGATGATGCTGGCTCTGCGCAAGTTGGCGATGAGCTCCGCGTTGGTTCGTCCGCTGCAACGCCACGCCATCGCAACAGTACAAAGCAGGACTTCAGACAATGCTTTCAACGGCAACAACAAAGCAACGAAATGCTGAGGACCAACACAAGGTCGAGCTCGAAGCACATAAGTGAAGGTCATCCTCACAAAGTCACAAGGTCCAAGCGCAGAAGGTGGCGTTGCTTACGTAAGAGTAAACATTGCTGACATAATCGGATTCCGCCAACACCATTTGACCATGCGCGAAACGTTCGTCGGTGATGGACGCGCTGAAGTTGGAGGGATGGAATCGTCGAAATCTTCCGTTGTGCGCTCGCATGAGCATGCAGGACTCCGGCTGGTGGTCGATCGGCGTCAGGATGGATCAACGCGGATCGAGGTGACGGCTCTGGCGACAAAAGAGGCGAGGAGAAGGACGCCGAATGGGATTCTAGTTGCGCTCGTCGCAGTCTTCCTCAGCTTTGGAAGGTTGCTTTTTTTCGATGGCTGGTCTGAGCTTCTATCGACAGGCCGGATTCAAGGTCTGCTCTCTCTCTGGAAGATACTCGCAGTCTGCATGCTTGTGCTTCTCGGCGTTCTTTCATGGCCAGGACCGATTATTGGAGGTGAGTGTTTCCAGCTTGTATCTGCCCTGCACGAGCACGCTGACATCGATTCCCAATTCATTCTGAACAGAGTCGATTCTCGTCATTCGAGATCTCGGCCTACAACGCGGCGTCATCCGAAGAAACCCTCTCCTTCAGCTCGCCTCGAAGACATTCGGTTGGTCCAACTCCTTCAGCCATCAGACGCAGTCCCTTCTCATTGCCAGGGACGAAATCATGGACGTCGTCGTACACGAGACTTTTCGTCGCTGGACTATCGGATCATTCGTTGCCGTTCTCACTGTCAGCGCTGAGCACGACAATGCAGCTACCACAGCTGCGTTCACGGACGACGGAGAGGAGGTCACCAAGTTTGCTTTGCAACCTGGTGGCCACGGCGGAGTCGTCGTCTTGTTTCCCGTGAGTAGAACTCCGACCTATCTTTGTCTCGTCTCCTGGCGCTCTCAGCTCAGACCCATGTTCTTCTACCCAAACAGCACTTCTCTCCACCTCTCAAGCTGGTCCAGATCGCATATACCGAAATTCATCGCACTTTATTCTGACCTCTGATCGCATCGCCGCCCGCACCACCCCGTCACGCGTCACGCTTTGATTGATGGAGACAGAATCTTTTGCTTGACCCAATGAATTGTGCGAGAAGAAGAAGTGGAAGAAGTAGACACAGAACAGGAAGCGCCCAGAGACCCCAAAGGAGAATGCGCAGGAAGGTACAATACAGAAAGATGAGGAGTAGGGTAGGAAGGAAGAGGATCGTGCGCGTGGAAGGTCATCGGAAGACGCGGGGTGCACTGAATTCGGATAGAGGCGAGGACAAGAAGCAGTATCCGCCGCGTTGAGGTCTTGTACTGTAACAGAAGCAGTGTCCATATCGCACGAAGACAGCGTTCTTGAACGAGACGAAAAGCGGTTGCATCGACGCATCACGACGCACCCGACGATGTAGAGGCAGACGTCATCCCAGCCGCCGAGCCCGGATGTTGCTGCTGCGACGACCCAGACTGGAACAATGACTTGCTGTCCTCAACTCCGCCATCGTCCCCCTCAGGCATGGCCCACATCGAATCCATAGCCTCCAACGCCGAGTAATCCAAATCCATCGTCATCGCCAGAGGTCCCAGACTCTGCATCCCATATGACGACGCCGCGGCGCTACCCGTTGGGTCTGGATGGAGCAGTGGCGGGTGATGGTGTTGCGAAAAGCCGACAAAGGGTCCGCTAGGACCCAGTGAGCCTACACCCAACGAGCCAGCAAGATGATGCAAGCCGGAAGCCCCGCCATCGTTCCCCATCCCTGACCCCACACCGGAGTTCATTGCGCTCAATCCAGAAGACGAAGAAGACTGCGACTGCATCATCCGCGCTGCAGCCGCCGCGGTCCCCAGCTCGCTCAACTTGCTCAACGTCTGCTCTTTAGCTCGCTCCGCAGCCTGCGCGAAAGGGTCCATGTCGATCATGACATCAGCGTGTCCAGATCCAGCTGTACTGGCCGCTTCGAGAGCTTGACGATGCTGATGTTCGCGATGATGCTCCTGTGCAGCCGCCTGCGCAATCCGTTCCAGCCCCAACGCAGCTTCCTCCATCTCGGCATTCAGGCCCAAGTCCATACCCATCTCGCCCCCGTGACTCAGATCCTCGTGCGCCATCGAGGACGCAAATGTCGTGTTACCCGGCTGGAAAGCAGATGTGCTGAAGGTATGCTGCATCTCGTGCTGCGCGGCACTATCACCAGACATCCCGTGCGAGCCATGCGATCCAGATCCCACACCGCCCGCGGCACTAGCAGCTGCGGCAGCCATGAGCAAGCTGACAGCCGCTTCCTCGGTAGACGACGATCGCGGCATATGCCCGCCACGCATGGCGGCAGCAGCAGCGTCATCGGACGATCCAGGCGCACCAAAGGGAGCTACCACTGAAAAACCAGCAACGCCTCCACCAGGCACACGACCATGCGCACGAGACGAGACCTGTGCAAGAGTCATAGCCGCCTCATTCGTCGAAGCCGAACGCATCCGACCGGGCGTCCCGTGTGAAGTAGGAGGTAACGTCTGAACAGAGTGTATGATGGAAGAATCAAGATGCGGGTGCTGGAGGTTGACCGATCCCGCGCCACCGCCATTGGAGCGTACGACATGGTCCATGCTGACATCGGCAATGTTTGTCGATACGTCTGCGAGGGACCCATCGTCGTCCGCAATAGCTCGGGAACCAGCACGACCACCACCGCGTCCTGCGCGGCCAGCGGCACCTCCACGACCTGCTTTACCTTTAGCCGGTCCGCGCTTCATGGCTGGCTCCTGAGAATCCATAATGGGCGGCGCAGATGCCTTCTTGCCGCGTCCTGTCGCAGCGGTATCTGGTTTACCAAGGGGCGCATGACGCGCTGCGGCCGCTGTCGCGCGTCCCCTTCGTTGAGGTCCAGAAGTGGACGCTTGAGGAGCTCCCTGGGAATCCGCCTTCCCAGCTCGACCCTTGCCCTTCGCACCGGCACCGAGCAGCTCTGCCTCATCTTCCTCGTCCTCCTCATCAATGTCCTCCATCTCCTCGTCCTCATCGCTTCCATCGCTCTCATCTTCGTCGTCCTCGGCGTCTCCATCAACACTCGTGTCGCCGGCGCTCTTCTCTTTGCCCTTGCCGCTCCCGCGACTCCTCTGCTTCGTAGAGTACCAGGCGAACTTCTCCCCATCTGCACCTTGACCTGAAGCATGAGCCTTGGCATGACGGTTCAGGGTCGTTCGACGGCTGAATTGCTTTCCGCATTCGGGGTAAGGACAGATGTACGGTCGCGAGTTGCTGTGCGTGCGACGATGACGAGCCAACGACGACGAATCTGAGAAGGACTTGTTGCAGCCGGGAAACTCGCACTTGTGCGGGCGCTCACCAGAGTGCACGCGAGTATGGACCGTCAAAGCAGAGCGCTAAAGAATGGAAGGAATCAGAATCAGTGCTGGGTCCAAATCAACCTTCTCAGCATATAAGGACAGACACTCACCTGAATGAAGCTCTTGCCGCATCCAGGCCAATCGCACGGGAATGGTCGTTCACCCGAATGAATGCGCTTATGACGCGCCAGATCTGATCGGCGACTAAATGCCTTGTCACACGAGTCGCACTGGTGCAACTTGGGCCCACCAGCATCAGACTCAACTGGCGCGGTCCGCGCCGCAGCAGCGGCTGCGGCTGCAGCAGACGCCGCCTCGGAAGCTGCAAGCAGAGCGTTCCCTGAAGTAGAGGCGGAAGGGAAAGAGGGCGGCAAAGGTGGAGCGCGCGACTTGGCGCCAGAAGGTGCTGGCGAACGACTGATCGGCTTGTTGGGTGTGGGCCTGCCGCTGCCTCCTGAGGCTGCGACCTGGGGCGACTTGGTCACCTTCGGATAGGCAGAAGAGGTGATGAGCGACGTGGAGGGTATCATCGAGTTCGCACCAGCAGCAGGGGCGCTGGCAGAAGTCGAATAAGCAAGTTGAAGCTTGGCATTGTTCGACCCGCCATCATGCTGCAATGTGGATGGTGCAGCGGCTGTGGTTTGAGGAATCGGAGCATGATGACCACCGTTGGCCATTCCAAAGACGGCAGCTGCGGCCATGGCAGCCGCCTGAGCAGCGGAAGATGGAGTGCCTGAAGCGTTTGTGTTGGATCCACTGCCACCTACACCACTGCCGTTGCCATCGCCGTCGACGCCGCCTGTGGAGGCACTCATGCTTCGTCGATGCTCTGACCCTTCGCCTGAACCTGAGGCGGACGCTGAAGTGGAGCGCTGACCGGAGCCAGAGCCTGTGTTGAGGCTGTGACTGCTACTTCCTGGTGTCATCATATGCAGAGCGGAAGGAGCGAGCCTGGCTGCGCCGCTCGGGCCATGAGCAGAGGCCGATGGGCCCTCATATATGCCAGCGCTAAAGTTGTCGAAGGAGGAGACTATGATACGAGCAAGTCAGCCAAGGGGTGTGAGGCTGAATATATGCGCGCATCTTCACCGACTTACGGTGAGTGAGTGCGCTGCCAGGGCTGGAGATGAGCATCCGACGTTTTGAGGCTGTGAGAGGACTTCCGGGGAGAGGGTAGCCATCGAGTCCACCAGAGCCGGAACCGGATGCGCCGGCTCCTATGAGCGGACTCATGGAGGAGCTGGCTCCTGTTGCTGTGCCTATGAGGCCGGCGGCACTTCCTGGGGGCATCCCACCGCCGCTAGTGGGCGTGTTAGCGCGTTTGGGACTGATTCCATCGGCCAGACCGCTTCTGGAACCGGTCTGCCCAGTGCACCTGCCCCTGCTACGGCAGCAGCAGCTGCACCGTATGCGAAGAGGGCATCTGCGGCGCTTGTTCCGGAGGAAGTAGAGCCTGATGGACCGAGGGCGGATGGGGATGCGACGGATTGACGATCGCCCAGGGGTGAGAAGCCAAGACCTAGACCTAGACCGAGACCCAAACCGCTCTTCCCACTGGAATGTGCGCGTCCTACGCTGCCTGGGCCTGAGCCGAGGAAGGATGGCGGCTGTGGACTTGCGCGTGGGCTGTTCCTGCCGAGTCCGAGACCGAGACCACCAAGACCGAGTCCGACGGAAGATCCGGATGGGGTGCCTGCCAAGGAAGGGCCTGATATGGCCTGGAGTATGCTGGATGCGGATGCGGTGTTGGCGGATGTGGTGAAGGGATAGGAAGTGAGTGCTGTGGTGGATGAGGGAGTGCCTACGGAGGTGGATATGGGGCCAGCAGCGGCGAGAAGGGAGAGACCGCCTGAGTCGCGACGATCGTTGGGTGGCATGGCAGCGGACAGGGATGGAGAAGGAGCGGCTGAGCCTTCTTCTCTTGCTAATTCGTCCTTGGCTGCTGCGACGGCAGCTGCTGCTACGGCTGCTGCAGGCGATGGAGCTCGATGTTCTGGGCCGTACCAGGGTGAGTTGCTGTCCCTTCGCCTTGCTGCAGCTGCTGCGCTGACGCCTCGGAAGGGGGATGCGCGATATGTGTCTGCGATGCGAGACGGGGAGGATGCGCGAGCGGTGGCTGAGTCTGCGCGGTAGATGTATGGAAAGGGATGATGGTGAGGAAGTGATGCGGGTGAGGATGGAGGATTTGCATTAGAGGCAGCTGCAGCTGAGGCGTGGCCGAGCCGTGGTGTTGCTGGTTTGGATGTGGGCTCTCCTGCTGCTGCTGCTACGGTGGATGTATGCGAGGGACCCGAAGCAGCAGCAGCAAGAGGAGCAGTCGTTGCTGAATCTGATGATGTCGTGGCTGCATCCGCTATGCTTTTTGCTGATGCCTTGCCGTCTTCTCCGCCATCCTTTGCTGTTGTTGGTGCTGGATCTGGCTCTGAGTCCTCCTTGTGATCTGATGAGTCTGGGGCGACGGCGCTGTTGTATGCGTGTGCGGCTGTTGTTGTTGCGGTGGTGGATGTTGTTGTGTTTGGGGTGGTGATGTTGAGTCTGGATGGCCTTGGTGATGCTGGCTTGGGGCTGCTGAAGCGTGTGGATGAGTCTGGGTAGGAAGAAGCCCGTGGCGATCCGAGGGGCGAGCCGAGTGAGCCTGTGGTGACGATGGACGAGGACGACGTTGTGGTGTTGATTGGCGGCGGTCGTGGCCTTGCCTGGAGGAGAGACGGCGACTTGGTAGAAGTTGATCCTGCGCTCATCGTGTGACTCTCTCGCTCTCTCGCTCTGCCTTCCTTCCTTTGCTCGATGTCGAGTTCGAGGCCGTCGCTGTCGAGTTGGCTGAAGGATGAAGGAGTTCCCAAAAAGTCAGGCAAGCACGAGCCTCACTCAGTTTGGGCGGAGGAGGAGATGCTTAGATAATCAGAAGCAGCCACGTGACTTCTATCGGCCGAGAAAAACCTCCACTTCGCGTCGCGCCTTTCCACCCGAAGAAAGTGAAGTGAGTAAACAACAAACAACGCGCTTCTCGATGTATGCACTGTCCACCTTCCCTTCCACCATCCACACTCATCTTAACAGCATGGAACCCACAGGCTCAAACTCAGGCGCATCTCGCATGGTCGCGGACTCAGACGACGAGCACTCCAATTCCAACGTCGTCATCCCAAGATCAGCAGGAGCAGCAGGAGCAGCAGCTTCCTCCTCACGGCCACTCACGCTTGACGACGACGGAGAGATTCAGTTCGACGAGGACGACGAGGACGAAGATCTGCCCGGTCTCGAAGCGCTCAAGAACAACGGCTCAGGAAGGAAGCACGTCCAGCCAGAAGATCTCGATGATGTAGACGACTCACAGGCGCGCTCCAAGGCAAAAGGCGCACGCGACGCAGACGACGACGACGTCGAGATCGACACAGCGCGCTCATCATCATCCAAGAAAAAGGCCGAAGAGAAGAACGAAGACGATGACGACGACGACGATGACCAGGACGAATACGAGATCGAGGCAGTGCGCGATCACAAATACGTCGGCAAGGGCGCTGTGAGTATCCCTCCCGCATACAATCTGGCCATCCATGATCGATTGCATTACGCTGACCCTCTTCACTGCCTCTTTACTAATTCTCACCTCACAGAGGAGACAAATTCATTACCTCATCAAGTGGAAGGGCTACCCAGAAAGCGATAACACGTGGGAACCAGAGGTATGTTCCAAAAGCACTCTTCAAGCCCTCCGTCCCCCATCGGTCGTGCTCAAACCCTCTCCAATCACATCCGCTTCCCGCAGGAGAACACAGAGAATTCCAAAGATGCTGTCGACGAATACTGGAAGCACCACGAGGGCGAGCCCAAGGCAGACACCAAGGGCAAAAAGCGACGGGCCACAGAAGACGCCAAGCCACCCGCAAAGTCAGCACCCACCTCTAACAAGCGCGCCCGTGCCGAGAAGGAAGAAGACGAGGATGACGAGATCGAGATCCTCGAGCCTTCCGAGGCCAAGTCGTATCGCGCCTCGGCTGCTGCACCCACCACATCACGCTCATCAGGACGCGCCTCGATGAGTGTGACCGCCTCAGGACGGATCTCGCGCCCCAATGCTTCTTCTTCTGCAACCTCTGCCTCTGCATACGACTCCGTTCTCGACCCTAACAAGCCCCGACCATGGAACGCAGCCGAGCTCGCGTCGTACGATGGTGTCCCGCCCTCGCGCTCTGCTCTCGCGTCCGGAACCACAAGCGGTCGGGCCGTCGGTGCCACGTCGGAGGAGCTGGAGGCTGAGCGCAAGGAGCGTGAGCTTCGTAAGGAGTATGCTAAGATCAAGGACTGGGACAAGATCGTCGACCGGGTTGACACCCTCGAGCGGAGTGAGGGTGATGGATATCTGGCATTCCTACTCTTGTGAGTCTCTCCTCATCTGTATGCTAGTCGTTGTTTCGCTTTCGCTGACTCCTGCGCGCGCTCTGACCTACTAGCCGGAGCGGCGATCGGCTGTGCTACCCATCCGTGCTTGCCAACAAGCGCTGCCCACAACGGGTCAGTACCAATCTGCTGACACGCGAGCTCAGCGCGCTGCAACAATGATATTGAGACTGACTTCATCTCCTCTTTCGAATATGGTTCCTGCTTTGATCAGATGCTCGAATTCTACGAGGCACACATTCGATTCAAGCACCCGTCAGATGAGGATGCCCCGGAGAATGAGCAAAATGGTGCGTTCGATCCGCTGTCCGCTTTCCCCTTGCATTGCGACTGTCCGCTGTTAAGTACTGATTAATTCACACACTTTCATTCCCCCACAGCTGAATCAGAGATGAATGTTGGTCTTCTTTCGAACGCGGCGGACGCTAATGAGGGCGCCGGTGCCGAGCTGGCCGCTGTCCCACCGGTGGTGGTGGCTGCCAAGCTTGTTGCAGGTGCCGCGGATGCGGCTGCAGATGCAGTTCTTGCTACGAGCACGGCAACGACCAGCAATGGCGCCAACTCTCTCTCGCTCACTCAAGCATCAACAGGAGCATCGACGACGACACTCTCTGGTCTGGCACTTCCCGGTGTTGGATCTTCGGCTGAAGCGGATGGTGATGCTGAGATGAAGGCGGCCGAGGCAGTTTTGTGATTGGCCTTACTGGTCCTGCGGGTCAATCGCTAATCCACGGTCGGCCGTCCCCCCATGTCACAAGATATGCACATTCCATCAGCTCCTTCACAAAAACAACGATGGGAAGGTCCACGAATCCGCACGCTACGGAAGTGTACTTGTTTCCCTTGCGCCTCGACTTGCAAGGGCCTCACGCGTTACGTCTGGTTCTGTTCCTCTTTCATCCCTCTCGCGTTTCGAAGAATACCGCGCCGGTCGAGGGGGGCCTTTTGCGACACGAAGCTTTGGTCGGGCCTCGGAGACTGCTGAATTTCCTCGTCTGGGCCCTGCCTTTCCCGCTTTGCGCAGCCTTTTTGCTGTCTCTTTGGCGCCCTCTTCCCCGCTTCTAGCTGGCGCCTCGACCGAGAGTTTTCCTTCCATTCTTCTTTCTTCCTCGCGAAATTGTTTACAAAGTCGACTTGGCCTTCGTCCCGAGTGCCTTCCCCCTGCTGCAATTACACAAGCTGGTTTTCCTTTTGTTCCTATCAGCTCATGAAGTGGAAGTTTGGCCTGTTTGTCAAGGGACACTTCTTCTCCGCCGCGAATGCCTTTCCAGAACACTCAGACGGCGATCAGCGAAGGTGTGTCCGAGACCTTTCCGTCTGCCCGTCTCCCTTCCAAGTCAGTTCGCGCTCAGGCCATCATGGAGAAAATGACAGTGTCGACCCGACAAGAGCAACAAACAAAGCGATCCCCATTCGTTCAACGTTTGGAGATTTTCAGAGACCGACTCAGCTCAAAAGCAGCAACCAACAAGAAACGGCCGCATGCGGATGGCCACCTTTCTGCTGGGCGTCAAGGTCTCGGTGGTAGTCCCTCTCCATATCGCCTACTCGCACTCTGAGGATGAGGCGATGAGGTGGAATGGTCTGAGCTCAAGAGCACATCCCTCGTCGCTCATCAAACGCATCGCCGACGGCCTCTCGCAGAAACCAGACCATCCTCCAGAGGCGATCCTATTGTCATGTCTCTCCTCTCTTTCACCACCATTCTCTCTGCTAAGGGCCTCTCCTCTTCTTTGTACCCGTTTTCCCACCAGACCGCAAGCGGACCTGAATTCGCCGATGAATCCAATGTGCTCTGTATGACGATTTCCAGCTCACATTTCTTTCCTTCTGCTGCCTCTTCCTCTGCTACTGTCTAGAGTAGACTCTGTCGAATAGCGGAGCCTCAAAACCTGATCGGCACCCGTGCATAGGACGCTGCGGAGTAGTGCGTATCTGCGACTTAGAATCTTGCTTCAACATCTTGCCCTGTTTCCGCCTTCCTGCTGCAGGTCCTACTCCAAAGCACACCGGATCATCGGCAATGCATGAGCCTGCTCTTCTATGCACTTGGCCCAAGGTACGACAGCCTCCACACTAGCTCGTCTGTCAGAGCTATCTGCATCTGCCTACCTCTCACCGAAACCCAGCCAAAGGGCGCTGGACCGGCCTCTCAGCACAGGCCACATAACTTCGCACCAAACAACAACAACACCTTTTTCTTCGGGCGGCTATCAGTACATGTCCCCGGTAACAGCTCATCGCCTCGGCGACGCTTGGAGAAAGCGAGGTCCTGGCCCCGGCTCTGCAATCTCCGCTCTGGGAACACCGACGGGAAGCAAGGCGACCTTTCTCTGAGGGTCGTGTCGTGAACGTGTGCTCGTCCTCGGTTGCCATGGCTTCGCCAGGGTGTCCGAGAACCCAGGCTCAGAACGACCTTCCCGGCGGATCGGAGCTACAAACTCACACAGTGGCTGAATATTCTCTCCATCTTTCACACTTCCTCTGCTCTGAGCCATCACCGCTGATCAACATGCATTCTTTCGAAGCCCGCCGTTGACCCTTGCTTCCTCTTGAAACCTCCGCCGTCCCGACATTCTTACGCTTCAAGATGGAATTTCAGCGGAGAAGTATGCACACCTTATTCTACTCCAGCTTCTTTCCCACGACGGATGTGGTCGGCGGAGTGATTGTTCACACCTTTCCCCCGTACTTCGCTACCTACCATCAACATCTTGCGAACCCAAAGCTGCTTCGATGAGCACTGCGTCGTCGTGAAAAGTATTTAAGTAGCCACAGATGGCGGGCAATGCTGACAATTCATGCTATCATTCCTCACCCTCCCTTCTTCAAATACCTTTTCTCCCACACTTACGCCCTCAATTACCATGGTGTCACCTTGGGCATTCCTCCTCCTTACCCTCCAGCTCACACTTACTGTGCTGGCTCTTCCGCCACCGTCCGCCGAGCAGCTAGAGCCTCGAGCCCTCGCACGTGTACGCGGTGTCAACCTCGGCCACTACTTCGTCCTGGAACCATGGATGGCCCCTCTCTGGATGCAAAGCCTCGTCGCGCAAAGTGGCAAGTCTGTCAGTGTCAGCAACATAAAGGACGAATGGACGATGGGCCAAGTCTTCGACAAGACCTGGCTCGCTGGCAAAATCAACGCACACATCGACTCTTGGATCACCGATGCTGATTGGTCGGCTATGCGTGCTGCCAAGCTCACCCATGTTCGAATCCCGGTACCGTACTACGCCTTTCCGGACTTGATCGCAACAGGAGAGCCCTACGTCGCCGCCGACCGGTGGAACAAGCTCAAAGCCAGCGTTCTCAAGGCCAAGTCTCACGGCCTCAAAGTCTGGATCTCCTTCCATGCTCTCCCTGGATCCAGAATGGTCAAGACTCAAGTGGTCGAACGGGAGTCATCGACTGGCCCAACTCGCAGAGCCATTACAACCGCTCCATGGTGAGCTGGCAGCGATTCGTGGACGAATTCACCAAGCCTGCATATCGTGGCACAGTTGAGGTGCTCGAGTGCATCAATGAACCAAAGGCAAATACCGACCCGGCAGTCAGGACGCTCTTGAAGACATACCTCCCGGCCGCAAACAAGGTACGTCCATATTTTTTGCTTGTTCCCAGGTAAACATCTTACTGAATGACTCCCGCTTCTCCCATTCAGTATCTGCAAACCGTCAATGCCCAGCGCGGAAGCAACGTGAGATTCAGTCAGCACGATGGCTGGATTGGAGGTTCGACCTGGTCAAGTCTTTACAGTGCCTCAGACCGGACCAAGATGACAATGGATCTTCACTGGTGAGTGCAAAGCATAGGAAAGGCCCAGCAGTCGACTGTCCGTCCCATTTACTGACCGCTCGAGACGCACCGACTGTATTTCTCCTTCTAGGTATTATGTCTTTGGTTCCGACTCCACACTCACGGACTCGCAGAGGATGCAGAAGGTCTGCAACAGCGCGCGCACCAAACTGCCTATCAACACCAATCTATACGGCCAAGTGGTCATTGGTGAATTCTCCATTGGTGCCCCAGCCGGAGTGTCAGGCACCGCAGCGCGGGACTTGCGCAAGAGCAACGCTGTCACCTTCAGTGCAGACGCACTGAAGTTATACCCACAGGCGTACCTCGAGTTTCTCAGCACGTGAGTTGGCCTGTACTTGCTGGAAGGATTCCGCGATGCGTCTGCTGACACCGCCTTGTTCTTCGCCACGAACAGCAACTTCCGTCTTCAACAACAGCTCTACGAAACTTTCGCTGGAGGCTGGATCCAGTGGACCGTGAGTACTTCTTACCCCCTTGCCCAGAGCATGCGATCGATTTTTGTGCCCGGTTTCTAATTCTTCAACTGTTAAACCTTCCCGCGGCCTCCTCCAACGACAGTGGAAGATGGACCGCAAGGGCTGGCACGAATGGTCCTACAGCGACGGACTCAAGTACGGCTGGATCGGCGACCTTGACCGAAACCCCTACGGAAGCAACATGTGCAAGTCTCTGTTCGGCATCTGAGCATTCGAGCGGCTGTCGACGTCAAGCCCACCAAAGCAAGCAAACCCTTTCCGGACTCCTATTCGAGCACCTTCACTTTCTTCGACCCGTCCTTCTTCGTCTTTCATCTCTCTTCTCAGACCATCAGCTGCCTCGGCCCTTACTGTATTCTTCTTCGCGTTCCCGACTGGCGACTCACGCTTCGCCTCCTGTATCTCTAGTCTCTGCGCTTGTGCATGCTTGCTTCCCCTCCGGACCTCTTGTCACTACTTCCCTCTTATCCGCTGTATCCTTACTTAACGACTGCGAGTTTACGCAATGAAGACCATCTGTTCTTCCTTTTTACACACGCTGCGAGACAACATCAGCGTTCAATTCGTTTGCATTAGGTCGAGAGCCAGTGGGCTGTCGATTGTGCCGAGCTTAAGTAGGTAAAGAATTGGAGGGTAGAAATGAAGCTTGGTGTGAGCATAGAAGATGCTGAAACAGGCCAATCTTGACATGAGTGGAATTGCGTCTGCAAATTTTCGCCGTGTAGGCCAAGAAACATGAGTCCAATACGCCTTTGACTCCGAACAGCGATCGTGACATAGTGATCCCTCAGTCCACGAAGTTTTGATTCCAGGGCCAATTGGTTCTTCAACGACGCCGGCAAACTTGACACCGATCAGTTCACTGCCTGCTCGCCACTGTACTCGGGCAACTTAGCACATGCACTAGTCCAGTCCAGACGAGCCTCACAGAGGTCAACGATGACCTGAATGACATCGTCGATCGACCCGATACGTTGCGATGTTGTGTCTCGTTCTCGCAAAGTCATCTACAAAGGAGAGCATGAAGAGGAAAGTGAGCATCACGGGCCACCGCAAGTCAGAAGAACACAGGCTAGTAGAGATACTCACGGTACCTTTGCTGAGGGAGGCAAAGTCGATCGTGCAAGCGTAAGGAGTGCCGAGCTCGTCATTTCGCGAATACCTCCGACCGATTGTAGCACTGGAGTCATCGACACGAACAGCAACATTGGCACTGCGCAGCTTTCGGCTGACCTCCTTGACTAGCGGAGATAGTTGGGACGTGGCGCTGATGGGGACAATAAGGACCTTGATGGGCGCAACGAGGGGAGGAAGAGAAAGCACGCCACGGTAGACAGACGCCTTGTCGGCTGGGGCCGCTGCAGATGCCGTCGCGGCAGCCGCGCCTTCCTCGGACGAACCCAGAAGGAATGCTCAAGAAGCGAGTAGAAGATTCGTCCAATACCGAAAGAAGGCTCGATGACGTTTGGTGTAAATTCACGAACGGTCTCCTTGATGGTTCGCAGCTCGACCTTAAGCAGATCGTCTGTCAGCTCGATCGGCTTTGAGCCGACTGTGAGGGTCGCCTTTCCGTTCTTGAGCTCGGACTGGACCTTCTCGAGAGCCGCCTGATCGAGAGCGAAGACAGCTTCCTCGATGGGTTTTGCCTCCTTTTTGAAGACGGGTCCAAGTTTCTTCATGTCGAGAACGGGTACGAGCTTGTCATAGATCTTGGGTTCGGCCAGTTGCTTTTGCACAACGAGGTCACGCTTGGTGCGTATAGAGTGGACGGTCAAGTCGTATGCGGAGCGATCGGCGCATCCGACACATTCAATCCAACCGTAGGAGGTGTGAATCTCTGCGTCCCAGCAATCGGACGCGTAGTGGGCCATTTCGTTGCCCATGTGCTGTCGGAAGCGGAGACGCGCAGGGTCGATTCCGATCTTGAGGAGGAAGAGATGAATGCGGCCGAGGAAGTAGCCAAGGGTCTGATTGTCGACCATGCCGGAGCTAACGGCTTCTCCGAGGGACTTGCGGACGAGATCCGTTTTCCCGGATTCTTGGATGTCCTTGGGCAGGAAGGTCAGTTCGAGGTCTGCAACGTCTGCAAACTTCTCGTGATCCTTCTCGAGGGGATCGACGTAGTGCTCAATTTCCGCCATGGTAAATTCGCGGACGCGAAGGAGACCTGCGCGCGGACTGATTTCGTTGCGGAAACTCTTTCCGATGTGAGCGGACGCGAAGGGAACGCGGCCATTGTTGAATTCGAGGAGACGGGCGAAGTTGACGAAGTGGCCCTGAGCAGTCTCTGGTCGAAGGTATCTGTTTGAGGAGAACAGAGAGCGAGAGTAAGAATGAAGAACGGCACGGGGCAGAGAAAGGTAGACATTTCCTCACCCTTTGATGGCTCCAGTGGGACCGATTTGGGTGTCGAACATGAGGTTGAACTCGACGGGGTCGGATACTTCGTTTCCTGACTCGGGAGCGCGAATGTCAAACTTCTTGATGAGAGCGCCGAGTTCTGGGCCAGTGTAGTTGTCGATCTGCGCGAGAGTAGTGCTGTAGGCATCGAGGACGTCCTGATCGAGTTTGACTGCGACTGCCTTTGCCTTCTTCTTGCGCTTTTTGTCGTCCTTGTCGGCTGTTGCGCCGGGATTTGCTGCTGCTGCTGCTGTTGACGCTGCTGCTGACGATGCTGCCTGCTCTGCGGCCAAGGCAAGGTTGTGACCCTCAACGCGAGCCTCGAGTACGTTTTCGACGAGATGATCTGCTCTGAAGATTTCGCCATTCTTGAGGTCCTTGCACATGAAGTCCGCGAACTTGTCTACGTGACCAGATGTCTTGAGTACGTCTGCAAGGGTCATGATGGTAGTGTCGAGCTCGAGCATCTCCTCTTCCAAGATGAAGTGGTTCCTCCAGGTTGAGATGATGTTCGCTTGGAGTGCAGCGCCCATAGGACCGTAGTCATAGAGACCTGCTACACCTCCGTAAATTTCGAATGCCTGCGTGTAGAAGAACCGTTTCTGGCAGAGACCCTCGAGCTGCGATCGTTGGAAGGGAATTGCATCCTTCTTCAGGGCAGCAGCGGTGGGAGGAGCGGCTGTCATGCTGATGGGATGTGAGTGGAAGGTGCGTGCGATTGAGGTGTTCTTGGTGTTGATGAGGAGCCGTCGCCTGGCTATTGTTACTGCTGCAGTCGGGAAAGAAGAAGAAGAGATGGTTTGGCGGAGAAAGAAGAAGGAAGACGCTGCAGACATCCAACGTGTGTTCGAGAATCCTTCGACCTGAGCACAGTTGGTTCGTTGGTTGGTGTTGAGAAGGTTGTGTGACTCGGGAGGGACAGTGCGGGAAAATCTCACGGCACGTGACTGCCTGACTGCCACGTGGGCTGTCGATTTTATGGTCGATTTGTGACCCGACAGCCCGACCGCCGACCGCCGACCACCGACCACCGATCACCACAAACTTAATTTTTGATTGAAAAAAAAAAATCCTCACACTTTGAAAGTACAGAGACCCCCCAGTTCGTGGGTCAATGATCAGTTCGTGGGTCAACCACCATAACTTCCCAACAACATATCAGAAATCTGCAGAGAAAGACGCTATGAGTTGCTGACAACAGCACGATCTTACCTTTGAAATCTCAGCGCGATTTGTTCAGCCAGCTTCGGTGCTATGGTGAGAGGAGCTCTGAGAGGTCTGTCAAACATGAGTGAATCATTTGAGGGAAAAATGTACATCACATTCCACCACCAACAGCACAGAATCCAGCAAGGAAAAGGAATTGGAAACGATAACATGAGAGTTAAAGTTGTAGAAGAGGAAGACACACTGCTTTCAATAGAGCAAAAATATTGAGATCCCATTGAGCTCCGTCTGCTCACACGAAGGGCATTTCTTTGGGTTCTGTGAGGTCCAAGAAAGTGTGGAGCAAAGGACGTTTTGTTTTTGAGAAGCACTTTTCAGACTGTGGCGAGGTGCCTCGATCTTGCCCGACACACGAACTGGCAAAATTCCCATCCCAATCTGTGCATTTCGCGAAGGCACTCCTCACAATCAAGGCTCGGACAGTTACTTACAGTTGTCCATTTTGGGTATACAGTACAGTACAGTTACAGTTATAACTTACCGCCAGCGCCTACAGTACAGTTACAGTTAAAATTAAGTAACTTTAAGTTACTACAGTTACTTAATTATTTTTCGTCGCGCACGGCCCTTTTATCCAACTTTAAGTCACTGTAACAGTTACTGTTAGTCACTGTAACAGTCACTGTATTAACTGCAACAGTCACTGTAGTTACTGTAGTGCATTTTCTGAAATAACCTACGTAAATGTGACTTGAATAAAACCTTTAATGATTAATATTCAAGTCACAGTTTTGCTTTCCAAAAACCAACACCATACGTCTGTAAGGCTGAAGGCATACAGTCCCTGAAAGTCACTGTAGCAGTATTGGCACTTTATCAGCCATCTTCCAAAGGGCCAAGGCACAAGGGCCAAGAGTCAAGACTCAAGAGTCAAGAGTTCAAGAGTCCAGACCCAACTTTTGTGGTTCTCGCAGCTCTCACGCTGCTGAGTCTTTCATACTCTCCTCCCCATCCATCCTGAAAACGAGCTCAAGAGACAAGATGTCCATTGCAGCGCGTCGGATTTCGGGTGGACATTTTGACAAGAAAGCGAGGACATGCGAGGTCCGGCATAAAAACTGTGAGTCTGTGACCAACTGTACAAAACTGTAAGTAACTGTGAATGACTGTAAGTGGTTTCTAAAACTGCAAGTGACTGCCAGTATTGATTTTCCACTTAAACAGTGATGTACAGTCATAGTAAGTTTCAACAGTTGGGGGCCCGAAAATTTTTCAACTTAATCAACTGTAAAGTTGACTGTACCCGGGCCCTACAGTTACAGTCAACTTAATTTTTTTGCGGCTCCGCCGCCTACAGTACAGTTACAGTTATGACTTATTAAGTCAACTTACCTACAGTCACAGTGGGCACAGTTATACAGTCGCCGAGCCTTGCTCACAATGTAAAGTCGATCAATACTTCTCCAATCGACGAACGGAGAGAGGGAGATACTTTCTGAGATTAGTATGTACACTTTTGCTCTTTTGATCGTGTCGTATTGATAAGTTCATGTGTGCGCGGGTGGTGTTTTGGATACCAGGGTTTGACCCACGAACTGGGGGGTCTCTGTAGGGTCTTGAAAGCCTTATGGCCTGTCGCCTGTTCGGCAGGCAGCGTTTACGCCAAAATTATGGCTTGAAAGCACGCCGGCGCCAAGTGTGGGCACTGGTCACTTTATTCTTTAAGTTGCCATTTTTTCGAAAAGCCAAGTATCTGTAATTTGTAAATTGTAATTCTGACTTTTGTATACTTGTTAGTTATTACTGTTGTCTGTTTAACTATATAACTTCTAAGTCACATTGTAGAAAAGTTTACAAACTCAAAGACTAAAGCAGCTTGTCTGTCAGAAGAAGGTGGTCAGATCCACGCGCAGGAATCAACTGACTGGAGACTGCCTGCGGGCTGCGGCCAAAGAAGGTATACTAACTGGTGTATGTTTGCTGGCTTCCTTTGATGGTGGTCAGTTGACGGTGGTTAAGATGGGCGGTAGACATGCACTTGTTCACGACAACTCTGCTGCTCTCTTACCTAATCATTAGTCAGTCCCCGATGACTGCCGAAATTATCCGCTTGCTTCCGAAGTCCGAACATCATCATAAGAAGCTCAGGGAACAGATGTCGATTGTCGATGCAGGAATGGGCCAAGGAGGGTCTCGCACGGCGTGACGGCGCTCCTTACTTTGAGGATGACCTTCAGCGATCAAGGTGTTGTACCTTGCCTGGAGTAGTTGGGTTTCAAAAGACTGAGCTAAGTACACATCATTCGGGATCCCAGACCGCAAGCGGCGGCTCACCTCGCCTTTAGCCGAGAGCAGCGCTCGTTCTTCTTGTGAGAAAGCCTGACGAGCGGATCGTAGGTTAACGCCGACTCAGTCATCCTGAAGTTTGCTTTTGGCCTTACGCAGAGCCTTCAAGAGGGCCTGATGCGTGGGCGAGGAATCCCACCGAGTCATGACGTGGTCAATTGCAACCGCACGGGACGTCTCTGTGACTACCTCCCTTCGAACCAAATCGGCCATCGAAACGCTTACCATGAGCGTGAGAAGCATAACCCGGCGCTGCGATTCAGGCTGTGAGCCGTACTTGTCGCGGCCAGTATCCATCGTTGGAATGTCGATAGTGCCGTATTGAGGGTCTCGTTCTTGTACGTCCGGACCTAGCTCCAAGTAGATGTTGGGGTCCATGAAGTTACAGATCCGTGCACACCGACCGATTCCAGAAAGTTGTCGCTGTGTAAAATCAGATAACGTGTAAGCACGGGGCAGATACGACTCATGTCTCAGGATCAAGACCAGATAGACAGATACGAGCACTTACACTGGGAGTCCGCCAGTGTGCATGAGATTTGCCTCTAGAATTGACGAGGTCAATCTCGAGCAGGAGATCACAACCAGAGGCTCGATAATGCGGAGGTAGCGACCGAAGAAGTTGATCAGAGCCTTGTCAACTTCGCAGCGATCTTTTTGTGGAAGAGGGATGAGGTCGTAGAACGGGAACAGATCGGCAACATTCGAGATTGAGCTTGTATGTGCCTTGTCGAACCCCAGTTCCCATTGCTGTAGCGTCTTGATCAAGTAAAAGAGCAGGTGTCCTGCGCGAGAACCTTCCTCTTTCAGGAAAGGACGAGGCTTGAGGTAGTCTTCAAGCGTAATGTCCTTGCCGATGACAGCCAAAAGGACGTGACTGTTGATGAGAGATGGGGTGGCCTGCGTTAGGAGGAGTTGCTTGAGGCCTGGAGCAGGCTTCGCCCGGGACCGTTTTGCTTGTTGAGGGTAAGGTTGGACTGCGGAGGCGCGGAGGCGCGGATTTTTTCCTCCCTCCGCGCCTCCGCGAAAAAACCTCCGCGACCTCCGCGACGCGGAGGAAGCTTTTTGCACAGGGCTCCGCGAATCGCGGAGCGCGGAGGGAGTCTTCAGCACAGTGCGCCGCCAAGCGCGGAGGCCGGAGCAGTGAGCGCCCGAGACCAGAAAATGTCGCGGAGCACGGAGCAGCTGGTCTGGAAGTTGTAAAGTTTGCGGAGCTCCGCGACCTCCGCGACATTCGCAATGATTTTATTTTTAAAAATTATGGCCTAAATTATGGCCAGAATACACCAATTATGACACGTTTTTTTCGCGGAGGGAAAAAATGGCCCGACCTCCGCGACCTCCGTGACCTCCGCAGTCAACTTTGGGCGGAGCTTTTACTCTGAAGCCGCCCGCGGAGGTTCAATTTGCTGGGAGAGTCAGTGATTTGACCTTTCTCCAAAGTTTTGTCCACCTTACGTAAGCACGTTTTCACTTCGAAAAAGGCTCCGAGGTACGTCTGGGGCGCTCAGGCGGCAGTCCTTAGCATCACAAATGTCAGACACCTCAGTTCTCACCAGGGCAAAGGGTGGCGATACACCCTGACTCCTGCGTCGTGCGTAGCTACAACCTACTTCTTAATAGTCAGTCCCACTGGTCGGCAAACTTTTAGACTTTCTTATTAGACGTTCGAACAGTCTAATAGTCTAGTCTCTAGACTTGTTCGGGCTTAGACTTTCACACTTTTGGGCTTAGACTTGGACTTGGACATTTTCGCGGCAAGGGCAGACTAAAAGTTTAAAAAGTCTAAAAGTCCAACACTGCTTTGAAATGTCAGACTATTGGACTATCAGTCAGACTTATTGTCCAATAGTCACAAAAATGCTTGAACTGCTTTGGACTTTTAGTGCAATACTCTCACGGCTGAGCGACTATGTGATCAAAAGTCTGTTCTATCGTGACTGAAAGTTGAAATTGAGATTCGAGGCTGATATTTTGAAAAACGATATTTGAAAATGGCCAAAAGATTGGCGTTTTCGACTTATCGACTTCAAGTCTTAATAGTTGGACTTTCAGTCATAAAAGTCTCAATAAAGTCACTATTTGCGCCAAAGTTTTGGATCAGACTTTTAGTCTGACTTTGTGACTAATGTCTAGACTACACACTTCTTCCCTCATTTCCAGGTTCTGATGACCGATTCCGGCGTTCTTATAATGCTCTGACCTCTGTTCCCAAAGCACCCTCTTTCCGTTTCCATATTTCCCACTGCCTTCCTCAAACCTCACGTTCTGGTGATCACTTCTACTGTTCTACAGTTCTACTCTCTCTGCTCTCTACTATGTGAGTACCGAAATACATTTGCTATACCCTCCTACTGCTTTTCTTCTTCCGCACTCAGGAACGTATCAACAGAAGATATTCGCTTCGACCAGGAGTTCGTCAAGAGCCTGGACTTGGTCCTCTTCAACCTCAAGAACAACGGCATTACGGCAACCACGTCCACCCGGACTGGCGGGCGAAGATGATGCCCTTTTCCGAGATCAAGGAGCTGCCGGGCATGAGGTCCTGCTTCGAGAAGTGGAAGGGCATGCGGGCGCTTGGGAGGGCAAAAACACGATCCGCGGCGTCGGAACGGTCGAGGCTGTCCGAGCCAGTGTCAAGAAGCTGCTCGACTGGCAGTCGAAACGGCCGATCACGGTCAAGGAGCTCGAGTCAAGAATCAGCTGCATCTACGGCTTGTGCGGCTGTCACGACCTGACCCTCGCTTCGACTGCTAAGAGGCATCTCAAAACGTGCAGGGCCAAGCAAGACGACGACGACGACGACGACGAAGGCGACCGACCAGCTCACCAGCGCCAAGGCGACAGCAAGAAGAGCTTCGTCACGCAAAGCAGCGGCAGCAACAACACGTTGACGACCAGCAACACCTCTTCCACGACGACCAACCGACCGACATACAGCAACGTTCTCATTGTCAACAACGGTTCGCCATCGGACTTGGCCGCATTCGCGGACGTCGTCAACAAGCTGCAGGGGCTCGCGCTCGAGACGTTCCAGGGGCTCAACCAATCTTGAAATGTCTTTACTTGTTTCTCTTTCGTCTTTCTCTCAGAACATTTCCATTTCTATGTCTCTTTCTCTTGTGAACCTCTCTGACTGAATCTCCTTGAACGTCTTCGCAAGATCAAATCAGTAATAACTGGATTTCATTGTGGGGGACAAGGACTGCAGTGAGAAACTTGTCAGGGACTCCTTTGGCGTAGGTTCATCATCCGCATCAGCAGCATGGACTGGAAAACACAATCTTTCTAAGCCATTGCTGTGTCGAGAAACACTCGTATTACATTCATAACTATACTTGCAGGGGCTATAGGTGGGCTTTCTACGAGTGAACATTGAGTGAAGAATATTTGGGTGACGAGGACGTGTCACGTGCAGTGGTCGGCAAACTTTTAGACTTTTTGTTAGGCTTTTGAAAAGTCTAATAGTCTAGACTTCATCGGGCTTAGACTTTTACACTTTTGGGCTTGGACTTGGACTTGGACTTGGACATTTTCGCGGCAAGGGCAGACTAAAAGTTCAAAAACTCTAAAAGTCCATAACTGCTTTGAAATGTCAGACTATTGGACTATCTGTCAGACGTATTGTCCAATAGTCACAAAAATGCTTGGACTTCTTTGGACGTTTAGTTCAATACTCACACCGCTGAGCGACTATGTGACTATAAGTCAGTCGTTTTGTGACTTAAAGTCAAAATTGAGGCTGAAAGTTTTAAAGCGGCATTTCGCAAACGGTCAAAAAATTGGCGTTCTGGACTTTAAGTCATAACATTTAGATTTTCAGTCACAAAAGTCCCAATAAAGTCACTATTTGCGCCAAAAAGTCGTATCAGCCTTTTAGTCTGACTTTGTGACTAAAGTCTGGACTAGGACTTGAATTTTTGAACTTTTGGGAACATCAGACTTGGACTTGGACTTTTGAAATCGAAAAATGTTGGACTTTCAGTCCATGCCGACCACTGGACTCACGTGTGTTTGGCAACGATGTGAGTCGTGAGATGGTGGTGGTCAGTTCAATTGCCGTTAAAGTCGTAGAGGGTTTTCTTTTTTTTTCTTTTTTTTTTTCGTGTTCTTTCGTGCGCAGGTTGTGATCAGGCTGAGCACTTCTTCCCTAATTTCCAGGTTCTGATGTCCGATTCCGGCGTTCTTATAATCCTCTGACCTCTGTTCCCAAAGCACCCTCTTTCCGTTTCCATATTTCCCACACGTTCTGGTGATCACTTCTACTGTTCTACAGTTCTACTCTCTCTGCTCTCTACTATGTGAGTACCGAAATACATTTGCTATACCTCCTACTGCTTTTCTTCTTCCGCACTCAGGAACGTATCAACAGAAGATATTCGCTTCGACCAGGAGTTCGTCAAGAGCCTGGACTTGGTCCTCTTCAACCTCAAGAACAACGGCATTACGGCAACCACGTCCACCCGGACTGGCGGGCGAAGATGATGCCCTTTTCCGAGATCAAGGAGCTGCCGGGCATGAGGTCCTGCTTCGAGAAGTGGAAGGGCATGCGGGCGCTTGGGAGGGCAAAAACACGATCCGCGGCGTCGGAACGGTCGAGGCTGTCCGAGCCAGTGTCAAGAAGCTGCTCGACTGGCAGTCGAAACGGCCGATCACGGTCAAGGAGCTCGAGTCAAGAATCAGCTGCATCTACGGCTTGTGCGGCTGTCACGACCTGACCCTCGCTTCGACTGCTAAGAGGCATCTCAAAACGTGCAGGGCCAAGCAAGACGACGACGACGACGACGACGAAGGCGACCGACCAGCTCACCAGCGCCAAGGCGACAGCAAGAAGAGCTTCGTCACGCAAAGCAGCGGCAGCAACAACACGTTGACGACCAGCAACACCTCTTCCACGACGACCAACCGACCGACATACAGCAACGTTCTCATTGTCAACAACGGTTCGCCATCGGACTTGGCCGCATTCGCGGACGTCGTCAACAAGCTGCAGGGGCTCGCGCTCGAGACGTTCCAGGGGCTCAACCAATCTTGAAATGTCTTTACTTGTTTCTCTTTCGTCTTTCTCTCAGAACATTTCCATTTCTATGTCTCTTTCTCTTGTGAACCTCTCTGACTGAATCTCCTTGAACGTCTTCGCAAGATCAAATCAGTAATAACTGGATTTCATTGTGGGGGACAAGGACTGCAGTGAGAAACTTGTCAGGGACTCCTTTGGCGTAGGTTCATCATCCGCATCAGCAGCATGGACTGGAAAACACAATCTTTCTAAGCCATTGCTGTGTCGAGAAACACTCGTATTACATTCATAACTATACTTGCAGGGGCTATAGGTGGGCTTTCTACGAGTGAACATTGAGTGAAGAATATTTGGGTGACGAGGACGTGTCACGTGCAGTGGTCGGCAAACTTTTAGACTTTTTGTTAGGCTTTTGAAAAGTCTAATAGTCTAGACTTCATCGGGCTTAGACTTTTACACTTTTGGGCTTGGACTTGGACTTGGACTTGGACATTTTCGCGGCAAGGGCAGACTAAAAGTTCAAAAACTCTAAAAGTCCATAACTGCTTTGAAATGTCAGACTATTGGACTATCTGTCAGACGTATTGTCCAATAGTCACAAAAATGCTTGGACTTCTTTGGACGTTTAGTTCAATACTGACACCGCTGAGCCGTGAGCGACTATGTGACTATAAGTCAGTCGTTTTGTGACTTAAAGTCAAAATTGAGGCTGAAAGTTTTAAAGCGGCATTTCGCAAACGGTCAAAAAATTGGCGTTCTGGACTTTAAGTCATAAATTTAGATTTTCAGTCACAAAAGTCCCAATAAAGTCACTATTTGCGCCAAAAAGTCGTATCAGCCTTTTAGTCTGACTTTGTGACTAAAGTCTGGACTAGGACTTGAATTTTTGAACTTTTGGGAACATCAGACTTGGACTTGGACTTTTGAAATCGAAAAATGTTGGACTTTCAGTCCATGCCGACCACTGGACTCACGTGTGTTTGGCAACGATGTGAGTCGTGAGATGGTGGTGGTCAGTTCAATTGCCGTTAAAGCTCAGGGAAAGTTGATGCGCTGATGAGAAGCACTTGGAGCGGCCGAGACCCTCCTGAGACGCTGTTGAAACTCGCAAGAAGGAAGGCGCGTTTTGAAACGCTGTTGAAACGCTGATCACTCCGAGCGCGCTCTCTCTTCCAACTTGGTTGTTTTTCTTTCACCTCCCGCAATCGAGAACAGTGCGCTGTGGCAAGAGAGCGTTAGCTCCAAGTGACCACGCGTGAGAGACTGTGCCCTGCTCGCGATCTGACAAGCAAAAGATCGCGATTTATGGCATAAATGTAGCGTATGTGGTATAAAATATGTCAGTGGGGATGGAATCTGTAAACTGTTATCGTAACTCAGTTGGTAACGCTATCGATTGCAGTTGCCAAGGTCCTGGGTTCGAGTACAGGTGTAGTCAAAAGTGAATTCTTTTTTGTCCGCCAGGCTCATGAGTCCAGAGTCCCAGCAGCAAGAGCGTTTCAGCAGCGTTTCAACAGCGTTTTGATTGGCAGCAGCGTCTCAAGTGCGCTTCGTGCTCGCTGGCTTCAGAACAGAAGCGCTGATGAAACGCGGTTGAGACGCTGTTAAGACGCCCGCGTCTTAGGAGAGTCTCAGCAGCGCTCCAATATTTCCTGAGGTTAAAGTCGTAGAGGGTTTCTTTTTTTTTTTTTTTTTTTTTCGTGTTCTTTCGTGCGCAGGTTGTGATCAGGCTGAGCACTTCTTCCCTAATTTCCAGGTTCTGATGTCCGATTCCGGCGTTCTTATAATCCTCTGACCTTTGTTCCCAAAGCACCCTCTTTCCGTTTCCATACTGCCTTCCTCAGACACGTTCTGGTGATCACTTCTACTGTTCTACAGTTCTACTCTCTCTGCTCTCTACTATGTGAGTACCGAAATACATTTGCTATACCTCCTACTGCTTTTCTTCTTCCGCACTCAGGAACGTATCAACAGAAGATATTCGCTTCGACCAGGAGTTCGTCAAGAGCCTGGACTTGGTCCTCTTCAACCTCAAGAACAACGGCATTACGGCAACCACGTCCACCCGGACTGGCGGGCGAAGATGATGCCCTTTTCCGAGATCAAGGAGCTGCCGGCATGAGGTCCTGCTTCGAGAAGTGGAAGGGCATGCGGGCGCTTGGGAGGGCAAAAACACGATCCGCGGCGTCGGAACGGTCGAGGCTGTCCGAGCCAGTGTCAAGAAGCTGCTCGACTGGCAGTCGAAACGGCCGATCACGGTCAAGGAGCTCGAGTCAAGAATCAGCTGCATCTACGGCTTGTGCGGCTGTCACGACCTGACCCTCGCTTCGACTGCTAAGAGGCATCTCAAAACGTGCAGGGCCAAGCAAGACGACGACGACGACGACGACGAAGGCGACCGACCAGCTCACCAGCGCCAAGGCGACAGCAAGAAGAGCTTCGTCACGCAAAGCAGCGGCAGCAACAACACGTTGACGACCAGCAACACCTCTTCCACGACGACCAACCGACCGACATACAGCAACGTTCTCATTGTCAACAACGGTTCGCCATCGGACTTGGCCGCATTCGCGGACGTCGTCAACAAGCTGCAGGGGCTCGCGCTCGAGACGTTCCAGGGGCTCAACCAATCTTGAAATGTCTTTACTTGTTTCTCTTTCGTCTTTCTCTCAGAACATTTCCATTTCTATGTCTCTTTCTCTTGTGAACCTCTCTGACTGAATCTCCTTGAACGTCTTCGCAAGATCAAATCAGTAATAACTGGATTTCATTGTGGGGGACAAGGACTGCAGTGAGAAACTTGTCAGGGACTCCTTTGGCGTAGGTTCATCATCCGCATCAGCAGCATGGACTGGAAAACACAATCTTTCTAAGCCATTGCTGTGTCGAGAAACACTCGTATTACATTCATAACTATACTTGCAGGGGCTATAGGTGGGCTTTCTACGAGTGAACATTGAGTGAAGAATATTTGGGTGACGAGGACGTGTCACGTGCAGTGGTCGGCAAACTTTTAGACTTTTTGTTAGGCTTTTGAAAAGTCTAATAGTCTAGACTTCATCGGGCTTAGACTTTTACACTTTTGGGCTTGGACTTGGACTTGGACTTGGACATTTTCGCGGCAAGGGCAGACTAAAAGTTCAAAAACTCTAAAAGTCCATAACTGCTTTGAAATGTCAGACTATTGGACTATCTGTCAGACGTATTGTCCAATAGTCACAAAAATGCTTGGACTTCTTTGGACGTTTAGTTCAATACTCACACCGCTGAGCGACTATGTGACTATAAGTCAGTCGTTTTGTGACTTAAAGTCAAAATTGAGGCTGAAAGTTTTAAAGCGGCATTTCGCAAACGGTCAAAAAATTGGCGTTCTGGACTTTAAGTCATAACATTTAGATTTTCAGTCACAAAAGTCCCAATAAAGTCACTATTTGCGCCAAAAAGTCGTATCAGCCTTTTAGTCTGACTTTGTGACTAAAGTCTGGACTAGGACTTGAATTTTTGAACTTTTGGGAACATCAGACTTGGACTTGGACTTTTGAAATCGAAAAATGTTGGACTTTCAGTCCATGCCGACCACTGGACTCACGTGTGTTTGGCAACGATGTGAGTCGTGAGATGGTGGTGGTCAGTTCAATTGCCGTTAAAGTCGTAGAGGGTTTTCTTTTTTTTTTCTTTTTTTTTCGTGTTCTTTCGTGCGCAGGTTGTGATCAGGCTGAGCACTTCTTCCCTAATTTCCAGGTTCTGATGTCCGATTCCGGCGTTCTTATAATCCTCTGACCTTTGTTCCCAAAGCACCCTCTTTCCGTTTCCATATTTCCCACTGCCTTCCTCAGACCTCACGTTCTGGTGATCACTTCTACTGTTCTACAGTTCTACTCTCTCTGCTCTCTACTATGTGAGTACCGAAATACATTTGCTATACCTTCCTACTGCTTTTCTTCTTCCGCACTCAGGAACGTATCAACAGAAGATATTCGCTTCGACCAGGAGTTCGTCAAGAGCCTGGACTTGGTCCTCTTCAACCTCAAGAACAACGGCATTACGGCAACCACGTCCACCCGGACTGGCGGGCGAAGATGATGCCCTTTTCCGAGATCAAGGAGCTGCCGGGCATGAGGTCCTGCTTCGAGAAGTGGAAGGGCATGCGGGCGCTTGGGAGGGCAAAAACACGATCCGCGGCGTCGGAACGGTCGAGGCTGTCCGAGCCAGTGTCAAGAAGCTGCTCGACTGGCAGTCGAAACGGCCGATCACGGTCAAGGAGCTCGAGTCAAGAATCAGCTGCATCTACGGCTTGTGCGGCTGTCACGACCTGACCCTCGCTTCGACTGCTAAGAGGCATCTCAAAACGTGCAGGGCCAAGCAAGACGACGACGACGACGACGACGAAGGCGACCGACCAGCTCACCAGCGCCAAGGCGACAGCAAGAAGAGCTTCGTCACGCAAAGCAGCGGCAGCAACAACACGTTGACGACCAGCAACACCTCTTCCACGACGACCAACCGACCGACATACAGCAACGTTCTCATTGTCAACAACGGTTCGCCATCGGACTTGGCCGCATTCGCGGACGTCGTCAACAAGCTGCAGGGGCTCGCGCTCGAGACGTTCCAGGGGCTCAACCAATCTTGAAATGTCTTTACTTGTTTCTCTTTCGTCTTTCTCTCAGAACATTTCCATTTCTATGTCTCTTTCTCTTGTGAACCTCTCTGACTGAATCTCCTTGAACGTCTTCGCAAGATCAAATCAGTAATAACTGGATTTCATTGTGGGGGACAAGGACTGCAGTGAGAAACTTGTCAGGGACTCCTTTGGCGTAGGTTCATCATCCGCATCAGCAGCATGGACTGGAAAACACAATCTTTCTAAGCCATTGCTGTGTCGAGAAACACTCGTATTACATTCATAACTATACTTGCAGGGGCTATAGGTGGGCTTTCTGCGAGTGAACATTGAGTGAAGAATATTTGGGTGACGAGGACGTGTCACGTGCAGTGGTCGGCAAACTTTTAGACTTTTTGTTAGGCTTTTGAAAAGTCTAATAGTCTAGACTTCATCGGGCTTAGACTTTTACACTTTTGGGCTTGGACTTGGACTTGGACTTGGACATTTTCGCGGCAAGGGCAGACTAAAAGTTCAAAAACTCTAAAAGTCCATAACTGCTTTGAAATGTCAGACTATTGGACTATCTGTCAGACGTATTGTCCAATAGTCACAAAAATGCTTGGACTTCTTTGGACGTTTAGTTCAATACTCACACCGCTGAGCGACTATGTGACTATAAGTCAGTCGTTTTGTGACTTAAAGTCAAAATTGAGGCTGAAAGTTTTAAAGCGGCATTTCGCAAACGGTCAAAAAATTGGCGTTCTGGACTTTAAGTCATAACATTTAGATTTTCAGTCACAAAAGTCCCAATAAAGTCACTATTTGCGCCAAAAAGTCGTATCAGCCTTTTAGTCTGACTTTGTGACTAAAGTCTGGACTAGGACTTGAATTTTTGAACTTTTGGGAACATCAGACTTGGACTTGGACTTTTGAAATCGAAAAATGTTGGCTTTCAGTCCATGCCGACCACTGGACTCACGTGTGTTTGGCAACGATGTGAGTCGTGAGATGATGGTGGTCAGTTCAATTGCCGTTAAAGTCGTAGAGGGTTTTCTTTTTTTTTTTTTTTTTTCGTGTTCTTTCGTGCGCAGGTTGTGATCAGGCTGAGCACTTCTTCCCTAATTTCCAGGTTCTGATGTCCGATTCCGGCGTTCTTATAATCCTCTGACCTTTGTTCCCAAAGCACCCTCTTTCCGTTTCCATACTGCCTTCCTCAGACCTCACGTTCTGGTGATCACTTCTACTGTTCTACAGTTCTACTCTCTCTGCTCTCTACTATGTGAGTACCGAAATACATTTGCTATACCCTTCCTACTGCTTTTCTTCTTCCGCACTCAGGAACGTATCAACAGAAGATATTCGCTTCGACCAGGAGTTCGTCAAGAGCCTGGACTTGGTCCTCTTCAACCTCAAGAACAACGGCATTACGGCAACCACGTCCACCCGGACTGGCGGGCGAAGATGATGCCCTTTTCCGAGATCAAGGAGCTGCCGGGCATGAGGTCCTGCTTCGAGAAGTGGAAGGGCATGCGGGCGCTTGGGAGGGCAAAAACACGATCCGCGGCGTCGGAACGGTCGAGGCTGTCCGAGCCAGTGTCAAGAAGCTGCTCGACTGGCAGTCGAAACGGCCGATCACGGTCAAGGAGCTCGAGTCAAGAATCAGCTGCATCTACGGCTTGTGCGGCTGTCACGACCTGACCCTCGCTTCGACTGCTAAGAGGCATCTCAAAACGTGCAGGGCCAAGCAAGACGACGACGACGACGACGACGACGAAGGCGACCGACCAGCTCACCAGCGCCAAGGCGACAGCAAGAAGAGCTTCGTCACGCAAGCAGCGGCAGCAACAACACGTTGACGACCAGCAACACCTCTTCCACGACGACCAACCGACCGACATACAGCAACGTTCTCATTGTCAACAACGGTTCGCCATCGGACTTGGCCGCATTCGCGGACGTCGTCAACAAGCTGCAGGGGCTCGCGCTCGAGACGTTCCAGGGGCTCAACCAATCTTGAAATGTCTTTACTTGTTTCTCTTTCGTCTTTCTCTCAGAACATTTCCATTTCTATGTCTCTTTCTCTTGTGAACCTCTCTGACTGAATCTCCTTGAACGTCTTCGCAAGATCAAATCAGTAATAACTGGATTTCATTGTGGGGGACAAGGACTGCAGTGAGAAACTTGTCAGGGACTCCTTTGGCGTAGGTTCATCATCCGCATCAGCAGCATGGACTGGAAAACACAATCTTTCTAAGCCATTGCTGTGTCGAGAAACACTCGTATTACATTCATAACTATACTTGCAGGGGCTATAGGTGGGCTTTCTCGAGTGAACATTGAGTGAAGAATATTTGGGTGACGAGGACGTGTCACGTGCAGTGGTCGGCAAACTTTTAGACTTTTTTTAGGCTTTTGAAAAGTCTAATAGTCTAGACTTCATCGGGCTTAGACTTTTACACTTTTGGGCTTGGACTTGGACTTGGACTTGGACATTTTCGCGGCAAGGGCAGACTAAAAGTTCAAAAAACTCTAAAAGTCCATAACTGCTTTGAAATGTCAGACTATTGGACTATCTGTCAGACGTATTGTCCAATAGTCACAAAAATGCTTGGACTTCTTTGGACGTTTAGTTCAATACTCACACCGCTGAGCGACTATGTGACTATAAGTCAGTCGTTTTGTGACTTAAAGTCAAAATTGAGGCTGAAAGTTTTAAAGCGGCATTTCGCAAACGGTCAAAAAATTGGTGTTCTGGACTTTAAGTCATAACATTTAGATTTTCAGTCACAAAAGTCCCAATAAAGTCACTATTTGCGCCAAAAAGTCGTATCAGCCTTTTAGTCTGACTTTGTGACTAAAGTCTGGACTAGGACTTGAATTTTTGAACTTTTGGGAACATCAGACTTGGACTTGGACTTTTGAAATCGAAAAATGTTGGACTTTCAGTCCATGCCGACCACTGGACTCACGTGTGTTTGGCAACGATGTGAGTCGTGAGATGGTGGTGGTCAGTTCAATTGCCGTTAAAGTCGTAGAGGGTTTTCTTTTTTTTTTCTTTTTTTTTTTCGTGTTCTTTCGTGCGCAGGTTGTGATCAGGCTGAGCACTTCTTCCCTAATTTCCAGGTTCTGATGTCCGATTCCGGCGTTCTTATAATCCTCTGACCTTTGTTCCCAAAGCACCCTCTTTCCGTTTCCATATTTCCCACTGCCTTCCTCAGACCTCACGTTCTGGTGATCACTTCTACTGTTCTACAGTTCTACTCTCTCTGCTCTCTACTATGTGAGTACCGAAATACATTTGCTATACCTCCTACTGCTTTTCTTCTTCCGCACTCAGGAACGTATCAACAGAAGATATTCGCTTCGACCAGGAGTTCGTCAAGAGCCTGGACTTGGTCCTCTTCAACCTCAAGAACAACGGCATTACGGCAACCACGTCCACCCGGACTGGCGGGCGAAGATGATGCCCTTTTCCGAGATCAAAGCTGCCGGGCATGAGGTCCTGCTTCGAGAAGTGGAAGGCATGCGGGCGCTTGGGAGGGCAAAAACACGATCCGCGGCGTCGGAACGGTCGAGGCTGTCCGAGCCAGTGTCAAGAAGCTGCTCGACTGGCAGTCGAAACGGCCGATCACGGTCAAGGAGCTCGAGTCAAGAATCAGCTGCATCTACGGCTTGTGCGGCTGTCACGACCTGACCTCGCTTCGACTGCTAAGAGGCATCTCAAAACGTGCAGGGCCAAGCAAGACGACGACGACGACGACGACGAAGGCGACCGACCAGCTCACCAGCGCCAAGGCGACAGCAAGAAGAGCTTCGTCACGCAAGCAGCGGCAGCAACAACACGTTGACGACCAGCAACACCTCTTCCACGACGACCAACCGACCGACATACAGCAACGTTCTCATTGTCAACACGGTTCGCCATCGGACTTGGCCGCATTCGCGGACGTCGTCAACAAGCTGCAGGGGCTCGCGCTCGAGACGTTCCAGGGGCTCAACCAATCTTGAAATGTCTTTACTTGTTTCTCTTTCTCTTCTCTCAGAACATTTCCATTTCTATGTCTCTTTCTCTTGTGAACCTCTCTGACTGAATCTCCTTGAACGTCTTCGCAAGATCAAATCAGTAATAACTGGATTTCATTGTGGGGGACAAGGACTGCAGTGAGAAACTTGTCAGGGACTCCTTTGGCGTAGGTTCATCATCCGCATCAGCAGCATGGACTGGAAAACACAATCTTTCTAAGCCATTGCTGTGTCGAGAAACACTCGTATTACATTCATAACTATACTTGCAGGGGCTATAGGTGGGCTTTCTGCGAGTGAACATTGAGTGAAGAATATTTGGGTGACGAGGACGTGTCACGTGCAGTGTGGCAAACTTTTAGACTTTTTGTTAGGCTTTTGAAAAGTCTAATAGTCTAGACTTCATCGGGCTTAGACTTTTACACTTTTGGGCTTGGACTTGGACTTGGACTTGGACATTTTCGCGGCAAGGGCAGACTAAAAGTTCAAAACTCTAAAAGTCCATAACTGCTTTGAAATGTCAGACTATTGGACTATCTGTCAGACGTATTGTCCAATAGTCACAAAAATGCTTGGACTTCTTTGGACGTTTAGTTCAATACTCACACCGCTGAGCGACTATGTGACTATAAGTCAGTCGTTTTGTGACTTAAGTCAAAATTGAGCTGAAAGTTTTAAAGCGGCATTTCGCAAACGGTCAAAAAATTGGCGTTCTGGACTTTAAGTCATAATATTTAGATTTTCAGTCACAAAAGTCCCAATAAAGTCACTATTTGCGCCAAAAAGTCGTATCAGCCTTTTAGTCTGACTTTGTGACTAAAGTCTGGACTAGGACTTGAATTTTTGAACTTTTGGGAACATCAGACTTGGACTTGGACTTTAGAAATCGAAAAATTGGGCTTTCAGTCCATGCCGACCATGGACTCACGTGTGTTTGCAACGATGTGAGTCGTGAGATGATGTGGTCAGTTCAATTGCCGTTAAAGTCGTAGAGGGTTTTCTTTTTTTTCTTTTTTTTTCGTGTTCTTTCGTGCGCAGTTGTGATCAGGCTGAGCACTTCTTCCCTAATTTCCAGGTTCTGATGTCCGATTCCGGCGTTCTTATAATCCTCTGACCTTGTTCCCAAAGCACCCTCTTTCCGTTTCCATACTGCCTTCCTCAGACCTCACGTTCTGGTGATCACTTCTACTGTTCTACAGTTCTACTCTCTCTGCTCTCTACTATGTGAGTACCGAAATACATTTGCTATACCCTCCTACTGCTTTTCTTCTTCCGCACTCAGGAACGTATCAACAGAAGATATTCGCTTCGACCAGGAGTTCGTCAAGAGCCTGGACTTGGTCCTCTTCAACCTCAAGAACAACGGCATTACGGCAACCACGTCCACCCGGACTGGCGGGCGAAGATGATGCCCTTTTCCGAGATCAAGGAGCTGCCGGGCATGAGGTCCTGCTTCGAGAAGTGGAAGGGCATGCGGGCGCTTGGGAGGGCAAAAACACGATCCGCGGCGTCGGAACGGTCGAGGCTGTCCGAGCCAGTGTCAAGAAGCTGCTCGACTGGCAGTCGAAACGGCCGATCACGGTCAAGGAGCTCGAGTCAAGAATCAGCTGCATCTACGGCTTGTGCGGCTGTCACGACCTGACCCTCGCTTCGACTGCTAAGAGGCATCTCAAACGTGCAGGGCCAAGCAAGACGACGACGACGACGACGACGACGAAGGCGACCGACCAGCTCACCAGCGCCAAGGCGACAGCAAGAAGAGCTTCGTCACGCAAAGCAGCCAGCAACAACACGTTGACGACCAGCAACACCTCTTCCACGACGACCAACCGACCGACATACAGCAACGTTCTCATTGTCAACAACGGTTCGCCATCGGACTTGGCCGCATTCGCGGACGTCGTCAACAAGCTGCAGGGCTCGCGCTCGAGACGTTCCAGGGGCTCAACCAATCTTGAAATGTCTTTACTTGTTTCTCTTTCGTCTTTCTCTCAGAACATTTCCATTTCTATGTCTCTTTCTCTTGTGAACCTCTCTGACTGAATCTCCTTGAACGTCTTCGCAAGATCAAATCAGTAATAACTGGATTTCATTGGGGGACAAGGACTGCAGTGAGAAACTTGTCAGGGACTCCTTTGGCGTAGGTTCATCATCCGCATCAGCAGCATGGACTGGAAAACACAATCTTTCTAAGCCATTGCTGTGTCGAGAAACACTCGTATTACATTCATAACTATACTTGCAGGGGCTATAGGTGGGCTTTCTGCGAGTGAACATTGAGTGAAGAATATTTGGGTGACGAGGACGTGTCACGTGCAGTGGTCGGCAAACTTTTAGACTTTTTGTTAGGCTTTTGAAAAGTCTAATAGTCTAGACTTCATCGGGCTTAGACTTTTACACTTTTGGGCTTGGACTTGGACTTGGACTTGGACATTTTCGCGGCAAGGGCAGACTAAAAGTTCAAAAACTCTAAAAGTCCATAACTGCTTTGAAATGTCAGACTATTGGACTATCTGTCAGACGTATTGTCCAATAGTCACAAAAATGCTTGGACTTCTTTGGACGTTTAGTTCAATACTCACACCGCTGAGCGACTATGTGACTATAAGTCAGTCGTTTTGTGACTTAAAGTCAAAATTGAGGCTGAAAGTTTTAAAGCGGCATTTCGCAAACGGTCAAAAAATTGGTGTTCTGGACTTTAAGTCATAACATTTAGATTTTCAGTCACAAAAGTCCCAATAAAGTCACTATTTGCGCCAAAAAGTCGTATCAGCCTTTTAGTCTGACTTTGTGACTAAAGTCTGGACTAGGACTTGAATTTTTGAACTTTTGGGAACATCAGACTTGGACTTGGACTTTTGAAATCGAAAAATGTTGGACTTTCAGTCCATGCCGACCACTGGACTCACGTGTGTTTGGCAACGATGTGAGTCGTGAGATGGTGGTGGTCAGTTCAATTGCCGTTAAAGTCGTAGAGGGTTTTCTTTTTTTTTCTTTTTTTTTTCGTGTTCTTTCGTGCGCAGGTTGTGATCAGGCTGAGCACTTCTTCCCTAATTTCCAGGTTCTGATGTCCGATTCCGGCGTTCTTATAATCCTCTGACCTTTGTTCCCAAAGCACCCTCTTTCCGTTTCCATATTTCCCACTGCCTTCCTCAGACCTCACGTTCTGGTGATCACTTCTACTGTTCTACAGTTCTACTCTCTCTGCTCTCTACTATGTGAGTACCGAAATACATTTGCTATACCTTCCTACTGCTTTTCTTCTTCCGCACTCAGGAACGTATCAACAGAAGATATTCGCTTCGACCAGGAGTTCGTCAAGAGCCTGGACTTGGTCCTCTTCAACCTCAAGAACAACGGCATTACGGCAACCACGTCCACCCGGACTGGCGGGCGAAGATGATGCCCTTTTCCGAGATCAAGGAGCTGCCGGGCATGAGGTCCTGCTTCGAGAAGTGGAAGGGCATGCGGGCGCTTGGGAGGGCAAAAACACGATCCGCGGCGTCGGAACGGTCGAGGCTGTCCGAGCCAGTGTCAAGAAGCTGCTCGACTGGCAGTCGAAACGGCCGATCACGGTCAAGGAGCTCGAGTCAAGAATCAGCTGCATCTACGGCTTGTGCGGCTGTCACGACCTGACCCTCGCTTCGACTGCTAAGAGGCATCTCAAAACGTGCAGGGCCAAGCAAGACGACGACGACGACGACGACGAAGGCGACCGACCAGCTCACCAGCGCCAAGGCGACAGCAAGAAGAGCTTCGTCACGCAAGCAGCGGCAGCAACAACACGTTGACGACCAGCAACACCTCTTCCACGACGACCAACCACCGACATACAGCAACGTTCTCATTGTCAACAACGGTTCGCCATCGGACTTGGCCGCATTCGCGGACGTCGTCAACAAGCTGCAGGGGCTCGCGCTCGAGACGTTCCAGGGGCTCAACCAATCTTGAAATGTCTTTACTTGTTTCTCTTTCGTCTTTCTCTCAGAACATTTCCATTTCTATGTCTCTTTCTCTTGTGAACCTCTCTGACTGAATCTCCTTGAACGTCTTCGCAAGATCAAATCAGTAATAACTGGATTTCATTGTGGGGGACAAGGACTGCAGTGAGAAACTTGTCAGGGACTCCTTTGGCGTAGGTTCATCATCCGCATCAGCAGCATGGACTGGAAAACACAATCTTTCTAAGCCATTGCTGTGTCGAGAAACACTCGTATTACATTCATAACTATACTTGCAGGGGCTATAGGTGGGCTTTCTGCGAGTGAACATTGAGTGAAGAATATTTGGGTGACGAGGACGTGTCACGTGCAGTGGTCGGCAAACTTTTAGACTTTTTGTTAGGCTTTTGAAAAGTCTAATAGTCTAGACTTCATCGGGCTTAGACTTTTACACTTTTGGGCTTGGACTTGGACTTGGACTTGGACATTTTCGCGGCAAGGGCAGACTAAAAGTTCAAAAACTCTAAAAGTCCATAACTGCTTTGAAATGTCAGACTATTGGACTATCTGTCAGACGTATTGTCCAATAGTCACAAAAATGCTTGGACTTCTTTGGACGTTTAGTTCAATACTCACACCGCTGAGCGACTATGTGACTATAAGTCAGTCGTTTTGTGACTTAAAGTCAAAATTGAGGCTGAAAGTTTTAAAGCGGCATTTCGCAAACGGTCAAAAAATTGGCGTTCTGGACTTTAAGTCATAACATTTAGATTTTCAGTCACAAAAGTCCCAATAAAGTCACTATTTGCGCCAAAAAGTCGTATCAGCCTTTTAGTCTGACTTTGTGACTAAAGTCTGGACTAGGACTTGAATTTTTGAACTTTTGGGAACATCAGACTTGGACTTGGACTTTTGAAATCGAAAAATGTTGGACTTTCAGTCCATGCCGACCACTGGACTCACGTGTGTTTGGCAACGATGTGAGTCGTGAGATGATGGTGGTCAGTTCAATTGCCGTTAAAGTCGTAGAGGGTTTTCTTTTTTTTTCTTTTTTTTTCGTGTTCTTTCGTGCGCAGGTTGTGATCAGGCTGAGCACTTCTTCCCTAATTTCCAGGTTCTGATGTCCGATTCCGGCGTTCTTATAATCCTCTGACCTTTGTTCCCAAAGCACCCTCTTTCCGTTTCCATACTGCCTTCCTCAGACCTCACGTTCTGGTGATCACTTCTACTGTTCTACAGTTCTACTCTCTCTGCTCTCTACTATGTGAGTACCGAAATACATTTGCTATACCTTCCTACTGCTTTTCTTCTTCCGCACTCAGGAACGTATCAACAGAAGATATTCGCTTCGACCAGGAGTTCGTCAAGAGCCTGGACTTGGTCCTCTTCAACCTCAAGAACAACGGCATTACGGCAACCACGTCCACCCGGACTGGCGGGCGAAGATGATGCCCTTTTCCGAGATCAAGGAGCTGCCGGGCATGAGGTCCTGCTTCGAGAAGTGGAAGGGCATGCGGGCGCTTGGGAGGGCAAAAACACGATCCGCGGCGTCGGAACGGTCGAGGCTGTCCGAGCCAGTGTCAAGAAGCTGCTCGACTGGCAGTCGAAACGGCCGATCACGGTCAAGGAGCTCGAGTCAAGAATCAGCTGCATCTACGGCTTGTGCGGCTGTCACGACCTGACCCTCGCTTCGACTGCTAAGAGGCATCTCAAAACGTGCAGGGCCAAGCAAGACGACGACGACGACGACGACGAAGGCGACCGACCAGCTCACCAGCGCCAAGGCGACAGCAAGAAGAGCTTCGTCACGCAAAGCAGCGGCAGCAACAACACGTTGACGACCAGCAACACCTCTTCCACGACGACCAACCGACCGACATACAGCAACGTTCTCATTGTCAACAACGGTTCGCCATCGGACTTGGCCGCATTCGCGGACGTCGTCAACAAGCTGCAGGGGCTCGCGCTCGAGACGTTCCAGGGGCTCAACCAATCTTGAAATGTCTTTACTTGTTTCTCTTTCGTCTTTCTCTCAGAACATTTCCATTTCTATGTCTCTTTCTCTTGTGAACCTCTCTGACTGAATCTCCTTGAACGTCTTCGCAAGATCAAATCAGTAATAACTGGATTTCATTGTGGGGGACAAGGACTGCAGTGAGAAACTTGTCAGGGACTCCTTTGGCGTAGGTTCATCATCCGCATCAGCAGCATGGACTGGAAAACACAATCTTTCTAAGCCATTGCTGTGTCGAGAAACACTCGTATTACATTCATAACTATACTTGCAGGGGCTATAGGTGGGCTTTCTACGAGTGAACATTGAGTGAAGAATATTTGGGTGACGAGGACGTGTCACGTGCAGTGGTCGGCAAACTTTTAGACTTTTTGTTAGGCTTTTGAAAAGTCTAATAGTCTAGACTTCATCGGGCTTAGACTTTTACACTTTTGGGCTTGGACTTGGACTTGGACTTGGACATTTTCGCGGCAAGGGCAGACTAAAAGTTCAAAAACTCTAAAAGTCCATAACTGCTTTGAAATGTCAGACTATTGGACTATCTGTCAGACGTATTGTCCAATAGTCACAAAAATGCTTGGACTTCTTTGGACGTTTAGTTCAATACTCACACCGCTGAGCGACTATGTGACTATAAGTCAGTCGTTTTGTGACTTAAAGTCAAAATTGAGGCTGAAAGTTTTAAAGCGGCATTTCGCAAACGGTCAAAAAATTGGCGTTCTGGACTTTAAGTCATAACATTTAGATTTTCAGTCACAAAAGTCCCAATAAAGTCACTATTTGCGCCAAAAAGTCGTATCAGCCTTTTAGTCTGACTTTGTGACTAAAGTCTGGACTAGGACTTGAATTTTTGAACTTTTGGGAACATCAGACTTGGACTTGGACTTTTGAAATCGAAAAATGTTGGACTTTCAGTCCATGCCGACCACTGGACTCACGTGTGTTTGGCAACGATGTGAGTCGTGAGATGGTGGTGGTCAGTTCAATTGCCGTTAAAGTCGTAGAGGGTTTTCTTTTTTTTTCTTTTTTTTTTTCGTGTTCTTTCGTGCGCAGGTTGTGATCAGGCTGAGCACTTCTTCCCTAATTTCCAGGTTCTGATGTCCGATTCCGGCGTTCTTATAATCCTCTGACCTTTGTTCCCAAAGCACCCTCTTTCCGTTTCCATATTTCCCACTGCCTTCCTCAGACCTCACGTTCTGGTGATCACTTCTACTGTTCTACAGTTCTACTCTCTCTGCTCTCTACTATGTGAGTACCGAAATACATTTGCTATACCTTCCTACTGCTTTTCTTCTTCCGCACTCAGGAACGTATCAACAGAAGATATTCGCTTCGACCAGGAGTTCGTCAAGAGCCTGGACTTGGTCCTCTTCAACCTCAAGAACAACGGCATTACGGCAACCACGTCCACCCGGACTGGCGGGCGAAGATGATGCCCTTTTCCGAGATCAAGGAGCTGCCGGGCATGAGGTCCTGCTTCGAGAAGTGGAAGGGCATGCGGGCGCTTGGGAGGGCAAAAACACGATCCGCGGCGTCGGAACGGTCGAGGCTGTCCGAGCCAGTGTCAAGAAGCTGCTCGACTGGCAGTCGAAACGGCCGATCACGGTCAAGGAGCTCGAGTCAAGAATCAGCTGCATCTACGGCTTGTGCGGCTGTCACGACCTGACCCTCGCTTCGACTGCTAAGAGGCATCTCAAAACGTGCAGGGCCAAGCAAGACGACGACGACGACGACGACGAAGGCGACCGACCAGCTCACCAGCGCCAAGGCGACAGCAAGAAGAGCTTCGTCACGCAAAGCAGCGGCAGCAACAACACGTTGACGACCAGCAACACCTCTTCCACGACGACCAACCGACCGACATACAGCAACGTTCTCATTGTCAACAACGGTTCGCCATCGGACTTGGCCGCATTCGCGGACGTCGTCAACAAGCTGCAGGGGCTCGCGCTCGAGACGTTCCAGGGGCTCAACCAATCTTGAAATGTCTTTACTTGTTTCTCTTTCGTCTTTCTCTCAGAACATTTCCATTTCTATGTCTCTTTCTCTTGTGAACCTCTCTGACTGAATCTCCTTGAACGTCTTCGCAAGATCAAATCAGTAATAACTGGATTTCATTGTGGGGGACAAGGACTGCAGTGAGAAACTTGTCAGGGACTCCTTTGGCGTAGGTTCATCATCCGCATCAGCAGCATGGACTGGAAAACACAATCTTTCTAAGCCATTGCTGTGTCGAGAAACACTCGTATTACATTCATAACTATACTTGCAGGGGCTATAGGTGGGCTTTCTGCGAGTGAACATTGAGTGAAGAATATTTGGGTGACGAGGACGTGTCACGTGCAGTGGTCGGCAAACTTTTAGACTTTTTGTTAGGCTTTTGAAAAGTCTAATAGTCTAGACTTCATCGGGCTTAGACTTTTACACTTTTGGGCTTGGACTTGGACTTGGACTTGGACATTTTCGCGGCAAGGGCAGACTAAAAGTTCAAAAACTCTAAAAGTCCATAACTGCTTTGAAATGTCAGACTATTGGACTATCTGTCAGACGTATTGTCCAATAGTCACAAAAATGCTTGGACTTCTTTGGACGTTTAGTTCAATACTCACACCGCTGAGCGACTATGTGACTATAAGTCAGTCGTTTTGTGACTTAAAGTCAAAATTGAGGCTGAAAGTTTTAAAGCGGCATTTCGCAAACGGTCAAAAAATTGGCGTTCTGGACTTTAAGTCATAACATTTAGATTTTCAGTCACAAAAGTCCCAATAAAGTCACTATTTGCGCCAAAAAGTCGTATCAGCCTTTTAGTCTGACTTTGTGACTAAAGTCTGGACTAGGACTTGAATTTTTGAACTTTTGGGAACATCAGACTTGGACTTGGACTTTAGAAATCGAAAAATATTGGGCTTTCAGTCCATGCCGACCACTGGACTCACGTGTGTTTGGCAACGATGTGAGTCGTGAGATGATGGTGGTCAGTTCAATTGCCGTTAAAGTCGTAGAGGGTTTTCTTTTTTTTTCTTTTTTTTTCGTGTTCTTTCGTGCGCAGGTTGTGATCAGGCTGAGCACTTCTTCCCTAATTTCCAGGTTCTGATGTCCGATTCCGGCGTTCTTATAATCCTCTGACCTTTGTTCCCAAAGCACCCTCTTTCCGTTTCCATACTGCCTTCCTCAGACCTCACGTTCTGGTGATCACTTCTACTGTTCTACAGTTCTACTCTCTCTGCTCTCTACTATGTGAGTACCGAAATACATTTGCTATACCTTCCTACTGCTTTTCTTCTTCCGCACTCAGGAACGTATCAACAGAAGATATTCGCTTCGACCAGGAGTTCGTCAAGAGCCTGGACTTGGTCCTCTTCAACCTCAAGAACAACGGCATTACGGCAACCACGTCCACCCGGACTGGCGGGCGAAGATGATGCCCTTTTCCGAGATCAAGGAGCTGCCGGGCATGAGGTCCTGCTTCGAGAAGTGGAAGGGCATGCGGGCGCTTGGGAGGGCAAAAACACGATCCGCGGCGTCGGAACGGTCGAGGCTGTCCGAGCCAGTGTCAAGAAGCTGCTCGACTGGCAGTCGAAACGGCCGATCACGGTCAAGGAGCTCGAGTCAAGAATCAGCTGCATCTACGGCTTGTGCGGCTGTCACGACCTGACCCTCGCTTCGACTGCTAAGAGGCATCTCAAAACGTGCAGGGCCAAGCAAGAGACGACGACGACGACGACGACGACGAAGGCGACCGACCAGCTCACCAGCGCCAAGGCGACAGCAAGAAGAGCTTCGTCACGCAAGCAGCGGCAGCAACAACACGTTGACGACCAGCAACACCTCTTCCACGACGACCAACCGACCGACATACAGCAACGTTCTATTGTCAACAACGGTTCGCCATCGGACTTGGCCGCATTCGCGGACGTCGTCAACAAGCTGCAGGGGCTCGCGCTCGAGACGTTCCAGGGGCTCAACCAATCTTGAAATGTCTTTACTTGTTTCTCTTTCGTCTTTCTCTCAGAACATTTCCATTTCTATGTCTCTTTCTCTTGTGAACCTCTCTGACTGAATCTCCTTGAACGTCTTCGCAAGATCAAATCAGTAATAACTGGATTTCATTGTGGGGGACAAGGACTGCAGTGAGAAACTTGTCAGGGACTCCTTTGGCGTAGGTTCATCATCCGCATCAGCAGCATGGACTGGAAAACACAATCTTTCTAAGCCATTGCTGTGTCGAGAAACACTCGTATTACATTCATAACTATACTTGCAGGGGCTATAGGTGGGCTTTCTGCGAGTGAACATTGAGTGAAGAATATTTGGGTGACGAGGACGTGTCACGTGCAGTGGTCGGCAAACTTTTAGACTTTTTGTTAGGCTTTTGAAAAGTCTAATAGTCTAGACTTCATCGGGCTTAGACTTTTACACTTTTGGGCTTGGACTTGGACTTGGACTTGGACATTTTCGCGGCAAGGGCAGACTAAAAGTTCAAAAACTCTAAAAGTCCATAACTGCTTTGAAATGTCAGACTATTGGACTATCTGTCAGACGTATTGTCCAATAGTCACAAAAATGCTTGGACTTCTTTGGACGTTTAGTTCAATACTCACACCGCTGAGCGACTATGTGACTATAAGTCAGTCGTTTTGTGACTTAAAGTCAAAATTGAGGCTGAAAGTTTTAAAGCGGCATTTCGCAAACGGTCAAAAAATTGGTGTTCTGGACTTTAAGTCATAACATTTAGATTTTCAGTCACAAAAGTCCCAATAAAGTCACTATTTGCGCCAAAAAGTCGTATCAGCCTTTTAGTCTGACTTTGTGACTAAAGTCTGGACTAGGACTTGAATTTTTGAACTTTTGGGAACATCAGACTTGGACTTGGACTTTTGAAATCGAAAAATGTTGGACTTTCAGTCCATGCCGACCACTGGACTCACGTGTGTTTGGCAACGATGTGAGTCGTGAGATGGTGGTGGTCAGTTCAATTGCCGTTAAAGTCGTAGAGGGTTTTCTTTTTTTTTTCTTTTTTTTTCGTGTTCTTTCGTGCGCAGGTTGTGATCAGGCTGAGCACTTCTTCCCTAATTTCCAGGTTCTGATGTCCGATTCCGGCGTTCTTATAATCCTCTGACCTTTGTTCCCAAAGCACCCTCTTTCCGTTTCCATATTTCCCACTGCCTTCCTCAGACCTCACGTTCTGGTGATCACTTCTACTGTTCTACAGTTCTACTCTCTCTGCTCTCTACTATGTGAGTACCGAAATACATTTGCTATACCTTCCTACTGCTTTTCTTCTTCCGCACTCAGGAACGTATCAACAGAAGATATTCGCTTCGACCAGGAGTTCGTCAAGAGCCTGGACTTGGTCCTCTTCAACCTCAAGAACAACGGCATTACGGCAACCACGTCCACCCGGACTGGCGGGCGAAGATGATGCCCTTTTCCGAGATCAAGGAGCTGCCGGGCATGAGGTCCTGCTTCGAGAAGTGGAAGGGCATGCGGGCGCTTGGGAGGGCAAAAACACGATCCGCGGCGTCGGAACGGTCGAGGCTGTCCGAGCCAGTGTCAAGAAGCTGCTCGACTGGCAGTCGAAACGGCCGATCACGGTCAAGGAGCTCGAGTCAAGAATCAGCTGCATCTACGGCTTGTGCGGCTGTCACGACCTGACCCTCGCTTCGACTGCTAAGAGGCATCTCAAAACGTGCAGGGCCAAGCAAGACGACGACGACGACGACGACGAAGGCGACCGACCAGCTCACCAGCGCCAAGGCGACAGCAAGAAGAGCTTCGTCACGCAAAGCAGCGGCAGCAACAACACGTTGACGACCAGCAACACCTCTTCCACGACGACCAACCGACCGACATACAGCAACGTTCTCATTGTCAACAACGGTTCGCCATCGGACTTGGCCGCATTCGCGGACGTCGTCAACAAGCTGCAGGGGCTCGCGCTCGAGACGTTCCAGGGGCTCAACCAATCTTGAAATGTCTTTACTTGTTTCTCTTTCGTCTTTCTCTCAGAACATTTCCATTTCTATGTCTCTTTCTCTTGTGAACCTCTCTGACTGAATCTCCTTGAACGTCTTCGCAAGATCAAATCAGTAATAACTGGATTTCATTGTGGGGGACAAGGACTGCAGTGAGAAACTTGTCAGGGACTCCTTTGGCGTAGGTTCATCATCCGCATCAGCAGCATGGACTGGAAAACACAATCTTTCTAAGCCATTGCTGTGTCGAGAAACACTCGTATTACATTCATAACTATACTTGCAGGGGCTATAGGTGGGCTTTCTGCGAGTGAACATTGAGTGAAGAATATTTGGGTGACGAGGACGTGTCACGTGCAGTGGTCGGCAAACTTTTAGACTTTTTGTTAGGCTTTTGAAAAGTCTAATAGTCTAGACTTCATCGGGCTTAGACTTTTACACTTTTGGGCTTGGACTTGGACTTGGACTTGGACATTTTCGCGGCAAGGGCAGACTAAAAGTTCAAAAACTCTAAAAGTCCATAACTGCTTTGAAATGTCAGACTATTGGACTATCTGTCAGACGTATTGTCCAATAGTCACAAAAATGCTTGGACTTCTTTGGACGTTTAGTTCAATACTCACACCGCTGAGCGACTATGTGACTATAAGTCAGTCGTTTTGTGACTTAAAGTCAAAATTGAGGCTGAAAGTTTTAAAGCGGCATTTCGCAAACGGTCAAAAAATTGGCGTTCTGGACTTTAAGTCATAATATTTAGATTTTCAGTCACAAAAGTCCCAATAAAGTCACTATTTGCGCCAAAAAGTCGTATCAGCCTTTTAGTCTGACTTTGTGACTAAAGTCTGGACTAGGACTTGAATTTTTGAACTTTTGGGAACATCAGACTTGGACTTGGACTTTAGAAATCGAAAAATGTTGGGCTTTCAGTCCATGCCGACCACTGGACTCACGTGTGTTTGGCAACGATGTGAGTCGTGAGATGATGGTGGTCAGTTCAATTGCCGTTAAAGTCGTAGAGGGTTTTCTTTTTTTTTCTTTTTTTTTCGTGTTCTTTCGTGCGCAGGTTGTGATCAGGCTGAGCACTTCTTCCCTAATTTCCAGGTTCTGATGTCCGATTCCGGCGTTCTTATAATCCTCTGACCTTTGTTCCCAAAGCACCCTCTTTCCGTTTCCATACTGCCTTCCTCAGACCTCACGTTCTGGTGATCACTTCTACTGTTCTACAGTTCTACTCTCTCTGCTCTCTACTATGTGAGTACCGAAATACATTTGCTATACCTTCCTACTGCTTTTCTTCTTCCGCACTCAGGAACGTATCAACAGAAGATATTCGCTTCGACCAGGAGTTCGTCAAGAGCCTGGACTTGGTCCTCTTCAACCTCAAGAACAACGGCATTACGGCAACCACGTCCACCCGGACTGGCGGGCGAAGATGATGCCCTTTTCCGAGATCAAGGAGCTGCCGGGCATGAGGTCCTGCTTCGAGAAGTGGAAGGGCATGCGGGCGCTTGGGAGGGCAAAAACACGATCCGCGGCGTCGGAACGGTCGAGGCTGTCCGAGCCAGTGTCAAGAAGCTGCTCGACTGGCAGTCGAAACGGCCGATCACGGTCAAGGAGCTCGAGTCAAGAATCAGCTGCATCTACGGCTTGTGCGGCTGTCACGACCTGACCCTCGCTTCGACTGCTAAGAGGCATCTCAAAACGTGCAGGGCCAAGCAAGACGACGACGACGACGACGACGACGAAGGCGACCGACCAGCTCACCAGCGCCAAGGCGACAGCAAGAAGAGCTTCGTCACGCAAGCAGCGGCAGCAACAACACGTTGACGACCAGCAACACCTCTTCCACGACGACCAACCACCGACATACAGCAACGTTCTATTGTCAACAACGGTTCGCCATCGGACTTGGCCGCATTCGCGGACGTCGTCAACAAGCTGCAGGGGCTCGCGCTCGAGACGTTCCAGGGGCTCAACCAATCTTGAAATGTCTTTACTTGTTTCTCTTTCGTCTTTCTCTCAGAACATTTCCATTTCTATGTCTCTTTCTCTTGTGAACCTCTCTGACTGAATCTCCTTGAACGTCTTCGCAAGATCAAATCAGTAATAACTGGATTTCATTGTGGGGGACAAGGACTGCAGTGAGAAACTTGTCAGGGACTCCTTTGGCGTAGGTTCATCATCCGCATCAGCAGCATGGACTGGAAAACACAATCTTTCTAAGCCATTGCTGTGTCGAGAAACACTCGTATTACATTCATAACTATACTTGCAGGGGCTATAGGTGGGCTTTCTGCGAGTGAACATTGAGTGAAGAATATTTGGGTGACGAGGACGTGTCACGTGCAGTGGTCGGCAAACTTTTAGACTTTTTGTTAGGCTTTTGAAAAGTCTAATAGTCTAGACTTCATCGGGCTTAGACTTTTACACTTTTGGGCTTGGACTTGGACTTGGACTTGGACATTTTCGCGGCAAGGGCAGACTAAAAGTTCAAAAACTCTAAAAGTCCATAACTGCTTTGAAATGTCAGACTATTGGACTATCTGTCAGACGTATTGTCCAATAGTCACAAAAATGCTTGGACTTCTTTGGACGTTTAGTTCAATACTCACACCGCTGAGCGACTATGTGACTATAAGTCAGTCGTTTTGTGACTTAAAGTCAAAATTGAGGCTGAAAGTTTTAAAGCGGCATTTCGCAAACGGTCAAAAAATTGGCGTTCTGGACTTTAAGTCATAACATTTAGATTTTCAGTCACAAAAGTCCCAATAAAGTCACTATTTGCGCCAAAAAGTCGTATCAGCCTTTTAGTCTGACTTTGTGACTAAAGTCTGGACTAGGACTTGAATTTTTGAACTTTTGGGAACATCAGACTTGGACTTGGACTTTTGAAATCGAAAAATGTTGGACTTTCAGTCCATGCCGACCACTGGACTCACGTGTGTTTGGCAACGATGTGAGTCGTGAGATGATGGTGGTCAGTTCAATTGCCGTTAAAGTCGTAGAGGGTTTTCTTTTTTTTTCTTTTTTTTTCGTGTTCTTTCGTGCGCAGGTTGTGATCAGGCTGAGCACTTCTTCCCTAATTTCCAGGTTCTGATGTCCGATTCCGGCGTTCTTATAATCCTCTGACCTTTGTTCCCAAAGCACCCTCTTTCCGTTTCCATATTTCCCACTGCCTTCCTCAGACCTCACGTTCTGGTGATCACTTCTACTGTTCTACAGTTCTACTCTCTCTGCTCTCTACTATGTGAGTACCGAAATACATTTGCTATACCTTCCTACTGCTTTTCTTCTTCCGCACTCAGGAACGTATCAACAGAAGATATTCGCTTCGACCAGGAGTTCGTCAAGAGCCTGGACTTGGTCCTCTTCAACCTCAAGAACAACGGCATTACGGCAACCACGTCCACCCGGACTGGCGGGCGAAGATGATGCCCTTTTCCGAGATCAAGGAGCTGCCGGGCATGAGGTCCTGCTTCGAGAAGTGGAAGGGCATGCGGGCGCTTGGGAGGGCAAAAACACGATCCGCGGCGTCGGAACGGTCGAGGCTGTCCGAGCCAGTGTCAAGAAGCTGCTCGACTGGCAGTCGAAACGGCCGATCACGGTCAAGGAGCTCGAGTCAAGAATCAGCTGCATCTACGGCTTGTGCGGCTGTCACGACCTGACCCTCGCTTCGACTGCTAAGAGGCATCTCAAAACGTGCAGGGCCAAGCAAGACGACGACGACGACGACGACGAAGGCGACCGACCAGCTCACCAGCGCCAAGGCGACAGCAAGAAGAGCTTCGTCACGCAAAGCAGCGGCAGCAACAACACGTTGACGACCAGCAACACCTCTTCCACGACGACCAACCGACCGACATACAGCAACGTTCTCATTGTCAACAACGGTTCGCCATCGGACTTGGCCGCATTCGCGGACGTCGTCAACAAGCTGCAGGGGCTCGCGCTCGAGACGTTCCAGGGGCTCAACCAATCTTGAAATGTCTTTACTTGTTTCTCTTTCGTCTTTCTCTCAGAACATTTCCATTTCTATGTCTCTTTCTCTTGTGAACCTCTCTGACTGAATCTCCTTGAACGTCTTCGCAAGATCAAATCAGTAATAACTGGATTTCATTGTGGGGGACAAGGACTGCAGTGAGAAACTTGTCAGGGACTCCTTTGGCGTAGGTTCATCATCCGCATCAGCAGCATGGACTGGAAAACACAATCTTTCTAAGCCATTGCTGTGTCGAGAAACACTCGTATTACATTCATAACTATACTTGCAGGGGCTATAGGTGGGCTTTCTGCGAGTGAACATTGAGTGAAGAATATTTGGGTGACGAGGACGTGTCACGTGCAGTGGTCGGCAAACTTTTAGACTTTTTGTTAGGCTTTTGAAAAGTCTAATAGTCTAGACTTCATCGGGCTTAGACTTTTACACTTTTGGGCTTGGACTTGGACTTGGACTTGGACATTTTCGCGGCAAGGGCAGACTAAAAGTTCAAAAACTCTAAAAGTCCATAACTGCTTTGAAATGTCAGACTATTGGACTATCTGTCAGACGTATTGTCCAATAGTCACAAAAATGCTTGGACTTCTTTGGACGTTTAGTTCAATACTCACACCGCTGAGCGACTATGTGACTATAAGTCAGTCGTTTTGTGACTTAAAGTCAAAATTGAGGCTGAAAGTTTTAAAGCGGCATTTCGCAAACGGTCAAAAAATTGGCGTTCTGGACTTTAAGTCATAAATTTAGATTTTCAGTCACAAAAGTCCCAATAAAGTCACTATTTGCGCCAAAAAGTCGTATCAGCCTTTTAGTCTGACTTTGTGACTAAAGTCTGGACTAGGACTTGAATTTTTGAACTTTTGGGAACATCAGACTTGGACTTGGACTTTGAAATCGAAAAATGTTGGACTTTCAGTCCATGCCGACCACTGGACTCACGTGTGTTTGGCAACGATGTGAGTCGTGAGATGATGGTGGTCAGTTCAATTGCCGTTAAAGTCGTAGAGGGTTTTCTTTTTTTTTCTTTTTTTTTCGTGTTCTTTCGTGCGCAGGTTGTGATCAGGCTGAGCACTTCTTCCCTAATTTCCAGGTTCTGATGTCCGATTCCGGCGTTCTTATAATCCTCTGACCTTTGTTCCCAAAGCACCCTCTTTCCGTTTCCATATTTCCACTGCCTTCCTCAGACCTCACGTTCTGGTGATCACTTCTACTGTTCTACAGTTCTACTCTCTCTGCTCTCTACTATGTGAGTACCGAAATACATTTGCTATACCTTCCTACTGCTTTTCTTCTTCCGCACTCAGGAACGTATCAACAGAAGATATTCGCTTCGACCAGGAGTTCGTCAAGAGCCTGGACTTGGTCCTCTTCAACCTCAAGAACAACGGCATTACGGCAACCACGTCCACCCGGACTGGCGGGCGAAGATGATGCCCTTTTCCGAGATCAAGGAGCTGCCGGGCATGAGGTCCTGCTTCGAGAAGTGGAAGGGCATGCGGGCGCTTGGGAGGGCAAAAACACGATCCGCGGCGTCGGAACGGTCGAGGCTGTCCGAGCCAGTGTCAAGAAGCTGCTCGACTGGCAGTCGAAACGGCCGATCACGGTCAAGGAGCTCGAGTCAAGAATCAGCTGCATCTACGGCTTGTGCGGCTGTCACGACCTGACCCTGCTTCGACTGCTAAGAGGCATCTCAAAACGTGCAGGGCCAAGCAAGACGACGACGACGACGACGACGAAGGCGACCGACCAGCTCACCAGCGCCAAGGCGACAGCAAGAAGAGCTTCGTCACGCAAAGCAGCGGCAGCAACAACACGTTGACGACCAGCAACACCTCTTCCACGACGACCAACCGACCGACATACAGCAACGTTCTCATTGTCAACAACGGTTCGCCATCGGACTTGGCCGCATTCGCGGACGTCGTCAACAAGCTGCAGGGGCTCGCGCTCGAGACGTTCCAGGGGCTCAACCAATCTTGAAATGTCTTTACTTGTTTCTCTTTCGTCTTTCTCTCAGAACATTTCCATTTCTATGTCTCTTTCTCTTGTGAACCTCTCTGACTGAATCTCCTTGAACGTCTTCGCAAGATCAAATCAGTAATAACTGGATTTCATTGTGGGGGACAAGGACTGCAGTGAGAAACTTGTCAGGGACTCCTTTGGCGTAGGTTCATCATCCGCATCAGCAGCATGGACTGGAAAACACAATCTTTCTAAGCCATTGCTGTGTCGAGAAACACTCGTATTACATTCATAACTATACTTGCAGGGGCTATAGGTGGGCTTTCTGCGAGTGAACATTGAGTGAAGAATATTTGGGTGACGAGGACGTGTCACGTGCAGTGGTCGGCAAACTTTTAGACTTTTTGTTAGGCTTTTGAAAAGTCTAATAGTCTAGACTTCATCGGGCTTAGACTTTTACACTTTTGGGCTTGGACTTGGACTTGGACTTGGACATTTTCGCGGCAAGGGCAGACTAAAAGTTCAAAAACTCTAAAAGTCCATAACTGCTTTGAAATGTCAGACTATTGGACTATCTGTCAGACGTATTGTCCAATAGTCACAAAAATGCTTGGACTTCTTTGGACGTTTAGTTCAATACTCACACCGCTGAGCGACTATGTGACTATAAGTCAGTCGTTTTGTGACTTAAAGTCAAAATTGAGGCTGAAAGTTTTAAAGCGGCATTTCGCAAACGGTCAAAAAATTGGCGTTCTGGACTTTAAGTCATAACATTTAGATTTTCAGTCACAAAAGTCCCAATAAAGTCACTATTTGCGCCAAAAAGTCGTATCAGCCTTTTAGTCTGACTTTGTGACTAAAGTCTGGACTAGGACTTGAATTTTTGAACTTTTGGGAACATCAGACTTGGACTTGGACTTTAGAAATCGAAAAATGTTGGGCTTTCAGTCCATGCCGACCACTGGACTCACGTGTGTTTGGCAACGATGTGAGTCGTGAGATGATGGTGGTCAGTTCAATTGCCGTTAAAGTCGTAGAGGGTTTTTTTTTTTTTTCTTTTTTTTCGTGTTCTTTCGTGCGCAGGTTGTGATCAGGCTGAGCACTTCTTCCCTAATTTCCAGGTTCTGATGTCCGATTCCGGCGTTCTTATAATCCTCTGACCTTTGTTCCCAAAGCACCCTCTTTCCGTTTCCATACTGCCTTCCTCAGACCTCACGTTCTGGTGATCACTTCTACTGTTCTACAGTTCTACTCTCTCTGCTCTCTACTATGTGAGTACCGAAATACATTTGCTATACCTTCCTACTGCTTTTCTTCTTCCGCACTCAGGAACGTATCAACAGAAGATATTCGCTTCGACCAGGAGTTCGTCAAGAGCCTGGACTTGGTCCTCTTCAACCTCAAGAACAACGGCATTACGGCAACCACGTCCACCCGGACTGGCGGGCGAAGATGATGCCCTTTTCCGAGATCAAGGAGCTGCCGGGCATGAGGTCCTGCTTCGAGAAGTGGAAGGGCATGCGGGCGCTTGGGAGGGCAAAAACACGATCCGCGGCGTCGGAACGGTCGAGGCTGTCCGAGCCAGTGTCAAGAAGCTGCTCGACTGGCAGTCGAAACGGCCGATCACGGTCAAGGAGCTCGAGTCAAGAATCAGCTGCATCTACGGCTTGTGCGGCTGTCACGACCTGACCCTCGCTTCGACTGCTAAGAGGCATCTCAAAACGTGCAGGGCCAAGCAAGACGACGACGACGACGACGACGACGAAGGCGACCGACCAGCTCACCAGCGCCAAGGCGACAGCAAGAAGAGCTTCGTCACGCAAGCAGCGGCAGCAACAACACGTTGACGACCAGCAACACCTCTTCCACGACGACCAACCGACCGACATACAGCAACGTTCTCATTGTCAACAACGGTTCGCCATCGGACTTGGCCGCATTCGCGGACGTCGTCAACAAGCTGCAGGGGCTCGCGCTCGAGACGTTCCAGGGGCTCAACCAATCTTGAAATGTCTTTACTTGTTTCTCTTTCGTCTTTCTCTCAGAACATTTCCATTTCTATGTCTCTTTCTCTTGTGAACCTCTCTGACTGAATCTCCTTGAACGTCTTCGCAAGATCAAATCAGTAATAACTGGATTTCATTGTGGGGGACAAGGACTGCAGTGAGAAACTTGTCAGGGACTCCTTTGGCGTAGGTTCATCATCCGCATCAGCAGCATGGACTGGAAAACACAATCTTTCTAAGCCATTGCTGTGTCGAGAAACACTCGTATTACATTCATAACTATACTTGCAGGGGCTATAGGTGGGCTTTCTGCGAGTGAACATTGAGTGAAGAATATTTGGGTGACGAGGACGTGTCACGTGCAGTGGTCGGCAAACTTTTAGACTTTTTGTTAGGCTTTTGAAAAGTCTAATAGTCTAGACTTCATCGGGCTTAGACTTTTACACTTTTGGGCTTGGACTTGGACTTGGACTTGGACATTTTCGCGGCAAGGGCAGACTAAAAGTTCAAAAACTCTAAAAGTCCATAACTGCTTTGAAATGTCAGACTATTGGACTATCTGTCAGACGTATTGTCCAATAGTCACAAAAATGCTTGGACTTCTTTGGACGTTTAGTTCAATACTCACACCGCTGAGCGACTATGTGACTATAAGTCAGTCGTTTTGTGACTTAAAGTCAAAATTGAGGCTGAAAGTTTTAAAGCGGCATTTCGCAAACGGTCAAAAAATTGGCGTTCTGGACTTTAAGTCATAACATTTAGATTTTCAGTCACAAAAGTCCCAATAAAGTCACTATTTGCGCCAAAAAGTCGTATCAGCCTTTTAGTCTGACTTTGTGACTAAAGTCTGGACTAGGACTTGAATTTTTGAACTTTTGGGAACATCAGACTTGGACTTGGACTTTTGAAATCGAAAAATGTTGGACTTTCAGTCCATGCCGACCACTGGACTCACGTGTGTTTGGCAACGATGTGAGTCGTGAGATGATGGTGGTCAGTTCAATTGCCGTTAAAGTCGTAGAGGGTTTTCTTTTTTTTTCTTTTTTTTTCGTGTTCTTTCGTGCGCAGGTTGTGATCAGGCTGAGCACTTCTTCCCTAATTTCCAGGTTCTGATGTCCGATTCCGGCGTTCTTATAATCCTCTGACCTTTGTTCCCAAAGCACCCTCTTTCCGTTTCCATATTTCCCACTGCCTTCCTCAGACCTCACGTTCTGGTGATCACTTCTACTGTTCTACAGTTCTACTCTCTCTGCTCTCTACTATGTGAGTACCGAAATACATTTGCTATACCTTCCTACTGCTTTTCTTCTTCCGCACTCAGGAACGTATCAACAGAAGATATTCGCTTCGACCAGGAGTTCGTCAAGAGCCTGGACTTGGTCCTCTTCAACCTCAAGAACAACGGCATTACGGCAACCACGTCCACCCGGACTGGCGGGCGAAGATGATGCCCTTTTCCGAGATCAAGGAGCTGCCGGGCATGAGGTCCTGCTTCGAGAAGTGGAAGGGCATGCGGGCGCTTGGGAGGGCAAAAACACGATCCGCGGCGTCGGAACGGTCGAGGCTGTCCGAGCCAGTGTCAAGAAGCTGCTCGACTGGCAGTCGAAACGGCCGATCACGGTCAAGGAGCTCGAGTCAAGAATCAGCTGCATCTACGGCTTGTGCGGCTGTCACGACCTGACCCTCGCTTCGACTGCTAAGAGGCATCTCAAAACGTGCAGGGCCAAGCAAGACGACGACGACGACGACGACGAAGGCGACCGACCAGCTCACCAGCGCCAAGGCGACAGCAAGAAGAGCTTCGTCACGCAAAGCAGCGGCAGCAACAACACGTTGACGACCAGCAACACCTCTTCCACGACGACCAACCGACCGACATACAGCAACGTTCTATTGTCAACAACGGTTCGCCATCGGACTTGGCCGCATTCGCGGACGTCGTCAACAAGCTGCAGGGGCTCGCGCTCGAGACGTTCCAGGGGCTCAACCAATCTTGAAATGTCTTTACTTGTTTCTCTTTCGTCTTTCTCTCAGAACATTTCCATTTCTATGTCTCTTTCTCTTGTGAACCTCTCTGACTGAATCTCCTTGAACGTCTTCGCAAGATCAAATCAGTAATAACTGGATTTCATTGTGGGGGACAAGGACTGCAGTGAGAAACTTGTCAGGGACTCCTTTGGCGTAGGTTCATCATCCGCATCAGCAGCATGGACTGGAAAACACAATCTTTCTAAGCCATTGCTGTGTCGAGAAACACTCGTATTACATTCATAACTATACTTGCAGGGGCTATAGGTGGGCTTTCTACGAGTGAACATTGAGTGAAGAATATTTGGGTGACGAGGACGTGTCACGTGCAGTGGTCGGCAAACTTTTAGACTTTTTGTTAGGCTTTTGAAAAGTCTAATAGTCTAGACTTCATCGGGCTTAGACTTTTACACTTTTGGGCTTGGACTTGGACTTGGACTTGGACATTTTCGCGGCAAGGGCAGACTAAAAGTTCAAAAACTCTAAAAGTCCATAACTGCTTTGAAATGTCAGACTATTGGACTATCTGTCAGACGTATTGTCCAATAGTCACAAAAATGCTTGGACTTCTTTGGACGTTTAGTTCAATACTCACACCGCTGAGCGACTATGTGACTATAAGTCAGTCGTTTTGTGACTTAAAGTCAAAATTGAGGCTGAAAGTTTTAAAGCGGCATTTCGCAAACGGTCAAAAAATTGGCGTTCTGGACTTTAAGTCATAACATTTAGATTTTCAGTCACAAAAGTCCCAATAAAGTCACTATTTGCGCCAAAAAGTCGTATCAGCCTTTTAGTCTGACTTTGTGACTAAAGTCTGGACTAGGACTTGAATTTTTGAACTTTTGGGAACATCAGACTTGGACTTGGACTTTTGAAATCGAAAAATGTTGGACTTTCAGTCCATGCCGACCACTGGACTCACGTGTGTTTGGCAACGATGTGAGTCGTGAGATGGTGGTGGTCAGTTCAATTGCCGTTAAAGCTCAGGGAAAGTTGATGCGCTGATGAGAAGCACTTGGAGCGGCCGAGACCCTCCTGAGACGCTGTTGAAACTCGCAAGAAGGAAGGCGCGTTTTGAAACGCTGTTGAAACGCTGATCACTCCGAGCGCGCTCTCTCTTCCAACTTGGTTGTTTTTCTTTCACCTCCCGCAATCGAGAACAGTGCGCTGTGGCAAGAGAGCGTTAGCTCCAAGTGACCACGCGTGAGAGACTGTGCCCTGCTCGCGATCTGACAAGCAAAAGATCGCGATTTATGGCATAAATGTAGCGTATGTGGTATAAATATGTCAGTGGGGATGGAATCTGTAAACTGTTATCGTAACTCAGTTGGTAACGCTATCGATTGCAGTTGCCAAGGTCCTGGGTTCGAGTACAGGTGTAGTCAAAAGTGAATTCTTTTTTGTCCGCCAGGCTCATGAGTCCAGAGTCCCAGCAGCAAGAGCGTTTCAGCAGCGTTTCAACAGCGTTTTGATTGGCAGCAGCGTCTCAAGTGCGCTTCGTGCTCGCTGGCTTCAGAACAGAAGCGCTGATGAAACGCGGTTGAGACGCTGTTAAGACGCCCGCGTCTTAGGAGAGTCTCAGCAGCGCTCCAATATTTCCTGAGGTTAAAGTCGTAGAGGGTTTTCTTTTTTTTTTCTTTTTTTTTTTTCGTGTTCTTTCGTGCGCAGGTTGTGATCAGGCTGAGCACTTCTTCCCTAATTTCCAGGTTCTGATTTCCGATTCCGGCGTTCTTATAATCCTCTGACCTTTGTTCCCAAAGCACCCTCTTTCCGTCTCCATACTGCCTTCCTCAGACCTCACGTTCTGGTGATCACTTCTACTGTTCTACAGTTCTACTCTCTCTGCTCTCTGCTATGTGAGTACCGAAATACATTTGCTATACCCTCCTACTGCTTTTCTTCTTCCGCACTCAGGAACGTATCAACAGAAGATATTCGCTTCGACCAGGAGTTCGTCAAGAGCAGGGGTGTTCAAATCAGCAAAGATGAGGCCAAGATGGCTTCTCCGCCGGGGACGCTTCTTGGAGAAATATCTCATTTCCCATACAAAATTATCCTTTGCGCCAAAGATCTCATCCTCGCACTTCGGAGTGCTATGGTCGGATCTTTGAGTTTCGCAGATCGGCGATTTGCTTCGGCGCTTCACAAACCACGCGGAAGTTTTTCCTTTCCTTTTTTTCGCCTGTTCCGGTGTTCCACCCTGAGAACCACCTTGTCCACATATAGAAGATGCTCCAGGCCTTGTAAGCGCTTCATGATACGCGCTCGCCCACTGCTGCGTGGCATAGCAGGTCTTGTAGAGCTTTGGGGAGTCTTAACCATAATGCAGGGACTGACAGGAGTGCGACGGCTGGCCTCTGGGGATACGCAGATGAATTTCGCCAGGAAAAAAAAAAAACACGTGGAAGAAGTCGCGCTTCGGCGCCTGAGAGAGGTCTGCAAACTTCTGGGCAGCTATCTGTGAACTTAACCCGCGGGGGTTTCATTTCAAGGGCCCCAAGATGAGGTCTTTTTCAGGACCGATCTTTGGGAGGAAAACTGAGTTGAATACCCCTAGCCTGGACTTGGTTCTCTTCAACCTCAAGAACAACGGCATTACGGCAACCACGTCCACCCGGACTGGCGGGCGAAGATGATGCCCTTTTCCGAGATCAAGGAGCTGCCGGGCATGAGGTCCTGCTTCGAGAAGTGGAAGGGCATGCGGGCGCTTGGGAGGGCAAAAACACGATCCGCGGCGTCGGAACGGTCGAGGCTGTCCGAGCCAGTGTCAAGAAGCTGCTCGACTGGCAGTCGAAACGGCCGATCACGGTCAAGGAGCTCGAGTCAAGAATCAGCTGCATCTACGGCTTGTGCGGCTGTCACGACCTGACCCTCGCTTCGACTGCTAAGAGGCATCTCAAAACGTGCAGGGCCAAGCAAGACGACGACGACGACGACGACGAAGGCGACCGACCAGCTCACCAGCGCCAAGGCGACAGCAAGAAGAGCTTCGTCACGCCAAGCAGCGGCAGCAACAACACCTTGACGACCAGCAACACCTCTTCCACGACGACCAATCCACCGACATACAGCAACGTTCTTATTGTCAACAACGGTTCGCCATCGGACTTGGCCGCATTCGCGGACGTCGTCAACAAGCTGCAGGGGCTCGCGCTCGAGACGTTCCAGGGGCTCAACCAATCTTGAAATGTCTTTACTTGTTTCTCTTTCGTCTTTCTCTCAGAACATTTCCATTTCTATGTCTCTTTCTCTTGTGAACCTCTCTGACTGAATCTCCTTGAACGTCTTCGCAAGATCAAATCAGTAATAACTGGATTTCATTGTGGGGGACAAGGACTACAGTGAGAAACTTGTCAGGGACTCCTTTGGCGTAGGTTCATCATCCGCATCAGCAGCATGGACTGGAAAACACAATCTTTCTAAGCCATTGCTGTGTCGAGAAACACTTGTATTACATTCATAACTATACTTGCAGGGGCTATAGGTGGGCTTTCTACGAGTGAACATTGAGTGAAGAATATTTGGGTGACGAGGACGTGTCACGTGCAGTGGTCGGCAAACTTTTAGACTTTTTGTTAGGCTTTTGAAAAGTCTAATAGTCTACTGTCTAGACTTCATCGGGCTTAGACTTGGACTTGGACTTGGACATTTTCGCGGCAAGGGCAGACTAAAAGTTCAAAAACTCTAAAAGTCCATAACTGCTTTGAAATGTCAGACTGTTGGACTATCAGATGGGTGTACATCACTTCAGTCTCTGTGACAAAAGGCCGGAAGAAGCAACAAGAGCTGGCAGCACAAGGTAGTGCCTCGCGCTGCTTGTCGGAAAGCATGGCAAAGCAAAGCAGCCAAAGACTCGGAGGTTAGAGAGGTTGAGCTATGTGCCGTACCAGAGCTCGAACGGAGTCTTCCCTCCATTCGCCGAGCTCGGACAGCGGTGCGAACATTGCTGGCCGTTGTCGCTGCTTCGGCCCAGAGCTCGAGTGCCACTTAAGGTCCGTGAAGTATTAGGCGCATGACGCTCTTGAGTATTCCAAGTGACGCTCCGCTACACCATTTTGCTGGGCGGTATATGCGCATGATCGCTCGTGTCTCGCGCCGCCAAGTGCTGCTTTGAGAGAGGCGTTGTGAAATTCGCGTCCGCCTTCGGTGCGGAGGCAAGCGATCTGCCCTTTGTAGGGGACGACCTCGTCCCTCCACTAAATGAACTTTTGCACAAAGTCTGACTTGCGGACGAGGCGAATGACTCACATCATGCGAATGAACTCATCAACTAGTACAACAATGTATTCGGCTCCTCCCAGTGACGTGACGATGATTCGACCGGTGAGGTCCGCGTGGATCGGTTCGAGGGTCGACTCGTCTTCGTGGTGGAGGTCAAGAATGATGACTTCTTCATATTTGTGAGAGAACACGTCGCAGACAGAAGCTGCCCATTGGCGCTTTGTCATGACCCCGTCTGAGTGACCAAGACCAAGGTCCAAGATCCCTCAGGCTCAACTCTCCTCTGGCTCCGTGATCCGTCAGTCCGTCCTCGGCTCCGACATCGGGACTACGCCCCAACCACCATTGTCACGCTCAACATTATCATCTTCCCCAGCAAACCATGCCTCGGCCCTCGGCCCCGTCCTCACAACCCAGCACACTGCTGTCCTGCCCCTTTCTCGTCTTCATTCATCAGATCTTCCCCAACATTCTCTTTCTCTTCTCAGCCGCTTGGGTATTGAAACTCTCTTAAGTACACGCCTGTTTTTTCCCTGCCTGTATCTAGAATCCCCCGAGCGACTATCATTTTATCACACCTTCCCTTTCCTCTTCTTTCTCTTAACACATCACCTTTTTTTCTCCTCCGCGATTCATCTCACCTCTACGCAGCCCTCTTCGAAATCTTCGAACTTTCGTCTTTGAACCTTTGGCCCTTTGCAGTTTGCACCGACTCTCGAGTCACTCGTCGTATCGCTTCCGACACTCCTCTCTCGTCTCTCGTCCCTCTCGTCCCACTCCCTCTCACACACACTACCTCTCCCTCTTCTGTTCTTTGCCTTTGGCACGACCTACGAGGCATCTCTCGTCTCTTTTCGTCTTGCTACAGCTACATACACTTTTTCCTATCTCTCACTTCCCCTCTCTTCACCTCGAGAGTCTGGTTCGTGATACGCTTCTCTTGAACAAAAATGCGGAAGCCCGACACTGTTCTAATTAGGATAGGTAAGGACACGTTGCCGAGCCGCCGAGGTGGCCTGGTGGCCAAGCCGCGGCTGAATTGCAGTCTTCACCTACTTGGACTAAAGTGTGAGATAGACAGCTCGTAGTGATTGCGAAAATTAATAATCATGGCAAGAGGGCCAAAGTCGAAAAGATGTTGAAAAAGTAAACTATCAGCTACTATTCTGTAACATTAGTGAGTAGTGACCAATGACTGCGAGCTTGCACTGCAACTGGTAGTGACTAAAAGTAGGAAAAGAAAGTTGGAAAACTTGTATAAGTAGTTAAGCTTTTCGAACTATCTCCGCCTTCCGGCCACCCAAAGTGAAAGTCTATTATTTTTTGGCCAAACGTTTCGGTGAAAGTATAGCGAAAGCTTTACTAATACATTTCACTAATGTAAAACCAAGTATCGCATAGTGAAATAGCTCCCGGGCCTTGTATGGTATTCAATCCTACGAGCGGCTAGGATCACTCCGGAACGGGAAGCCTCCGATCCCCATACTATCACGCGGACTTTGCCAGCGAACTGTTGTGGTGTTGAAAGTTTGCTACCGTTGACAATCACTTCGGAATCTATCGCCAGAGCGCCCTTCCGCCTTGTGTGGATGATTCAGCAAAGAAGTCTGCAACCTTTCGGCAAAAATGGATGGTCCAGTCACTTGAGACTTTAATCGGAGCGTTAACTGAGGTGATCCAAGTTGGCTCAAAATCGGGCAACCGAACTCAATCTCTGCCGGTCATCATATCGGCTGATCAATAACAAGTCCCCTTTGGCGGCTCTGCGGTATCTCTATCCGTGGTTCAGTCCCTTCAAGAACTGTGCAACTCTCTTCTTGTTGAAGCACTTGGGGATTTTACAATTGCCGAGAAGATGAAGAAACAGTTCTTTGTTTCATCTCGTTACTGTCATTAGGATCATTTTCGCGGCAAGTGCATTGTGCTGGGTAGGAAGAGATGCGTTCAAGCGATCCTGCGACCTGCTCTGTCTCGCAGGTAATGCTACCAAGGGGGGGCCACACAATTTGCTAAGAACATCCTCGTCAGCTCTACCTCGTCGCGGCCTGCCGAACTGTGATACGGAGAACGACCCTGCTGAATCTTCGAAAGCTCCGCAATGGAGATCTATCTTTCTCATCGACAGAAGCTCCAGGAGCCAGAACCACTGCACTACCATACATTCTTCCCGACCTTGCAGAAGCCATCAAGTCATCAAGCGCACAGAGTAGTACAATACAGCGACGCGACCACGGGCAAGTACGGCATCGAAATTCGATATTATATTGTCTTTCTCGACTCTCGAGAACGAACTGGCAGGGCCATAGCACTTCTAGGTCTAGACCGGAAGCTGAAGGTTAGGCTGAACGCCACGATCCTTCGGTGTGGCCTCAAGTGCATCATCACCTTGATGCTTCTAGTCCAGGATCAAGGAGTACGCTGTATGCTATATGCTGTCCTCCTCCTCAGTCTTCGTCTTCGTCGCATCGTCTCTGACAACGGCTTTTCGACTTCCACAGCTTCAAGAAGGCAACCATTATTCAGCGATATCGAGCTACATCAGGCCAGTCTTCATTTTGCTCAAAGACGCAATTAGACAAGGTCAACACCCTCGGTATACTCCCCAGATCAAATCATCCCACATTAGGTCGATCCCTGATGGCACCGAAAGCGAAGCTCGGCTCTCCTCGGCGAAGACAGAAGGCAAAGCTCCCCAACGTCAAGGCCTTTGATTTCTTCGAGCTCGGCATTGACAGGTCTAACTCCGCCTGGCTAAAGAATGAGCCGGAAAAGATGATACCGACATGCGGCCCCGAGGATCGCTTTCCGCCCTAGACTGCTTCGACGTTTGGAAGAGGAGCAATACCGACAAGGACGAGGAGCTCGAACGCATCGAAGGAGAGGAAGAGCTGAGGAGGACCATGACGAAGCTGCCTAAGAGCGTCGAGGGGCGACCATTGTGGAGACTACCGACCGAGAAGCAGTCCAGCCGAATGTTCCTCGTCTACGTATGCAAGCTGTGCGATCGGGACAGTCTCAAGAACCGCTTTTCCTCTCCCCAAACTGCGAAACGACATTATCATCTACACTCAATCGAATCACACACAACCACGAGTGAAGTATTCGCAGAGCTCAAAGCCATGGCACTGGCAAATCGCTGGCCGATCGAAATCGACTGGGACAAACAAGAGCACCTCTCCAACGATCGGACGGCGAGGTACCTGAACAAGGTGACCAAAAATCCGAAGCTCAACAGAGTCTACCAGGAATCTGAACAGAAGATGCGACTTTCGGGGAAGGACGCAGTGGCCGGTCTCAAGGCGGATCTGCTCCACGCAGGGTTCTTTGGTCCGGAGGGAGCCTTGAAATTCCGCACATGGATTGCAGAGCACATCTCCCAAGAGGAGATTCTTGCCGACGACTGCCCTCAGTTTCTGCCGTTCGAAAAGGCTGCTGGCTTCATTGCCTGCGTCCTGCGTATTTGTACCCACCATTGCGGTGGCCGGTGGGGAACATCAGAGCTTTCCTACAGGTCGAAGGCGCGGATGTTCCTTCCGAATTGGCATACCAGACGTGGCAAGATTCAAGGAAATTCGGAGAGATGATTCGTCCCAGAAGGCCCCCAACATTTCAATCTTGACTGTTCGGATCTGACCCTTCGACCACGATTCTCTTGGACTCTCACACCTTTGTAGCTTAGTGTATTACTCTGAATGAAAGAATCTCTCCGCAAGCTCGAGAGCAAGTGCCTCGATAGGACGATCGTGTTCATGCAAGGTGCTGGCATTAGGGCTGGCTTGCGGAGTAATCGGAGCTTTCGTGATTTGCGGAGTATTCCGTACCTTATCGGGCGAAATGAGGTGTTGTGCGGAGTGATCCGTCGCTCCGCACTTCTTCAGGCAAGTTTTTCGGCTTACTCCGCACTCCGCACTTTTTTGCCGGCCGGCGCGAGGTTACTCCGTACTCCGCAAATATTGATTCAAACCAGGCGCGGAGTATCCCGTTACTGCGGAGTATGTGCGGAGTAGTCTGAAAAATCTATTGAAGATTGTACCAGAACGGCTCCACAACGGTACCGAAACGGCTGATATCGAGACGGTGGAGTTTTTGCATTCCTCAGCGATATCGAGCTACATCAGGCCAGTCTTTGTTATCGGCCACATACTCTCGGAAAGAAGTCCTACCCGTTGATCAGTTGGCACTGCTAGCCGTTCTGTTATCATTTGGCAAGGCGCAAAATCTCCCAGAGTTGATCAGTCAATGAGGTGTGTTAATCGAGGATTGCGCCATCCGGTCTCTGGCCTCTGAGCCCTGGGCCGCGCTTCGACTCGATTGATAGTCCTATGGGTTCCACTAAAGACGTTTTGCTTGATAGCGAGATCTATTAAGTGTGGTTCCCCAAAACTGCGGAATAGATGGGCGAACACTTAGGTTGGACAATCTGAGCCCATGGAAAAGCGACCCTGAGAAAAGCTATCAGAGACTACCGTCACTGGAAAAAAAGGGTTGGAGACAAGGTTAGCAAAATGGGACATTGTGAAGGAGCTTGGTCAGAGCGAAGGTGGACTAGGAAAAGAAGAACTTGAGGATAGAGAATGGACTGGGCAGGGGAGGCCAGCAGGAGACATCATTAAAGGTGAAAGAGTTCTTGCAGAAGAAGCATGAATAGCAATGAAAGGACTAAGGGAGTACCCACTGGTCAGGGTTTCAATTCTCTACAGCCTACATCGAAGGACTTGTCACTGGTACTGGACATTTGATACCTCGATGGTCGGATGGGTACTCGAGCCCATGTGCGACCGCCTTTCGTGGCTAGTAGCTCAGGTGCTCCGCTTCGCTCCCCAGCCGAAAACCGAAATCTACCAGGCCAGCCGCCAGAGGCGCGCACAAAAAGATAATTTGGACGTAGCGAACGAATAGGAGGCGCAGTGGATTTTGGACGAAGCACCTCCGTTGGATGACCTGTAAGGAGAACGTGAGGTAGGTGCTGATCAAGAATTCGAAGCTGCGCTTGCAAGCAAAACCGGTTCGGACGAAGAGCCACAAGACCGCGATTCTTCTGCAGCCACCATGTGAACACCCCAATCGCAGAGTTTGGGACGCTCGCAGGGCCCGAACGTCATTCCGCGGCCTACTAACGCCGCCACCCCCAGACGTAAGGAGCCAGTCGACATGGCAACAGCACTGATAGACGTGGAGACCCTCCGTTGGAAACGCACTTCCGAGCGCGACCTGTCGACGGCAAAGCAAGCGCAGGCTGAAACAGAAATGAAGGGAGCCGCAGAGATAGCGGAACAAGCTGCAGAGAAGGAAAAGTAGGCAGGTGAGCAGAACTTGCAATAGGCTCAGCTTGCAGGAACACGTCAAGACAACGAGGCAAGGGGCGAGCATCAACGGTCAAAAAAGGAGGAACGTGAGCGGTGGGCAGCGCCGAGCTCACGAACGGGAAATGAATGGGACGCGGCGCAGATGGATCTAGATCTGAAGAGAGACAACAAAGAGCGAGACGAAAGAAGGATCGAGAATCGTCAGCAGGAACAGGCTTCCGCCAACGCGGCGCAGCGATGGCAGCATGAGTTCGACGAGAAATCAAGGCAACGAGAAACAGATCGTGTTCTTGAGCTCGAGAGGATCGAACCCTCAAGGCACACCAAGACGATGAGGTGCGGAAGTGAGAACTTCAGCAACAGCAGCAGGCAGCAGCAGCTCCAGCAGGGGATGATGTACCCGATGTCTTACTCGCAATACCTACCAGGCAATGCAGCCGCGGGACCTTCTTTGGCCCGGGCATGGCAGCGTGGCCACACGTTCCCCCTTGCTTCACCCCCTGGGGAGGACATAGTCAGCCTGGGCCTCCATAATTCGGACCCGGAGCGCCTGGAGTTTTTGCCCCAGATTTACCTACCTCAAAGTCACCGACGTCACCGTCCTCCGCCACAAATCCACAAATATGATTGACCATGTGTGCTAGATGTGCCACATGGCGTTGTCACGTGTTCGCCAGTCACCTCTTTATCTCCCTTCCTTTCCATTTCTTCTCTCTCTCGCTGCTTCTCTTTGTCCTTCTCTCAGCCGAGAGCTTTCTTTCTCCTTCTCGTTCTCGTCATCTCTTATCTCTCTTCCCTTTGTACTTCTTTCCTTCCTTCCATCATCAATGGTCACTCGCACTTCACTTGTCATAGCTTGTCTATTCCATGGTGATGGGAATGGATGTTTCTTGCTGAGCGAAACGCAGGCAAGACACCCGTCAGGTCCTGCCCTCTCATTTCTTCCCTCTTCCTCAGCCTTCTCACCATCGCCCAAATCTTCTCACTTCAACCTCCTTCCAAGGTCATACCTTACACCCTCCCGCCTTCTTTTTCTTCTCTACGCAGATTTTGTTCAGAGGTTGGAAAAACTCGTTGAGAAATGATGCGCGTGGAGTAGCGCAACTACCGTTTCACATTGACAGGACAACCCAGGCACTGGGGTGGTAATCAATCTACCTGCAAATACATTTTCCTTTTTATCCTCAGAGCATTTGTTTAACGGCCTTTTATGAGCTCGGACACCGTCATCTAGCTTCCAAGTACCTCTCGCAAAAAATTACCTAGCGTGGCGCATTTCTCCTTCCAGACGTGTCGACGTGTATTGACCTCTGTTGCACTCAAACTTCCAGCTTCAAATCCCTGCTCAATCACAGTCCCAGTGATCAGGAAGCCCTTCTGGATGGGAGCTGTCTAACACTTTTACCGGGCATGTTAGAAGGATTGAGAAAAAAACTGGAAGAGGATGAGTGCCGAAAGAAATTGAGGGTGTCGAAGAGGATTGATAGCCTCAGTAACTGAGTCGTGCTGTGTGAAAGCAATTGTGATCTCTCCGCCGCAATCAATTCACGTATGGTAAGCGGCATGTACAAGGACGCCTGATATCACTGGTAGGGAGGGTCATTGAGTGGCACAGCGCCTCCCAACTGTGTGATTCTGAACCAACACTTTTTTTTTGAATGTACCACGCATTCACCATCACCAGCTCAGGTCCATGAAGGCAACGCGTGCCTTGATCTCCTAAGAGGATGATGAAGGAGACATCAGAAATCATGTAGCAAATTTCAAAACCGGAATCGAGTGAGCTTTGACTGAGCTGGCTCGATTGAGAGTCTATAAATGCTGACACATCAGCTCTTTCAAGCTCGGGCTTCGGGCAGCCACTTCATCTCTCGCAGAATTCAGACACAAGAACAACACAAGGCAGGAGATCGGGGAGGAGAAACTGACACTGCTATTGCTGAGCGTAGGCACTGCTGCTGGGCAAACTTGGGAAGAGAGGATACTGTGCGTGTCGGTATATATGCGGTATGTGGATGATGCAGTGGTGATCAATGAAAAAAATGGAGACCCACTGAAGTAATGAGGATAAACGATGCGAGAGAGAGGTACTCAGACAACAGGACCCAAACAGGTGATACTCGCCGCTGACGGGCGTATGATCCAAAGACTTCTTGGGTGTCTTGACCTCCGATGTATCATTGATGACCTTTCGTCAATATGGTTGAACATTGTTTCATTGTTGAAGTAGCTAGTAGGCACGAGAAAGCTGTCGGCGGCGGTCAATGGTGGTAGTGAACGGTTTGAAGGAGCGGAAAGAGGTTTGGTAATGGTCAGTCGTCACTTCGGAGTATACAGTTGGAGTATGAAATATAAAACATGTCGACTCAGCTTCGGAATGCGCTTCCCCAATCCTCACTCAGTCGCCGCAATCCATCATTGATGACTGCCTCAATGACAGCTCTGGAACTGGTCATCTTCATTCTTCACTCCTGCTCTTGCCGCTTACTGACGAGCTTGATTTGGCGACCTTGGACGTTTGGGACCATGGTCCCTGAGTGCAGGTGAGGTCGTCCTGGCAGCATCAGACCAGTATGCGCGCTCTTCTTGACGATCGTCAAGTCCTCCTAGAATACTGGGCTGTAGATGCTTAAACGGCCAGATAGGTTTGTGATCGGTCAGCTGCCTCTGCCCTCTCCGGCGAGACTGACTACAAAGCATGGATTGAGAATTGGAGAAGAGGACTGTTTATATGCTGAGTCTGCTGTTTCGGTCTTGGGATACATACGTTACAGTGAGCCGATTTCCATGAACACTGAGCCCTTCTTTCCTCTCCTATCTTGGCTTCAGAGCGTCTAGCACTGTAGCAGTCTGGTTCTCCAAGCCTAGCAACTAGCTTAACTTCATCGTCTGCGTATTGATATTGTTAAAATGGAACGATTACACAGCGCTGTGCCAAATGGAGAGTTTGCGCTCGACCTGGGTCTGAACTCTGAGATGCCCCGGCGGTGATCTGGGAGCATACAATGACCTTAAAGGCGAAGACGCGGATGAGGACAGTGCTGAATGCTGATGAGGTCAGTTGATTTGCGTTGTGTATCAGTGTATTTGATTTTTTTTCGTGTGTATGAGATCACTTGTATTGAGATTTGATGGGGGATGGGCCTCGGTACGGACGACTCAAAAACGACCCGGGAAGTGTCCAAGCGCAGAAAAACGTCGCGCTGCCAACTATGAATCCGACAGAATTTCGATTGCTTGTCTGAGATGGTCGACGCTGAGGTCGGCTGTCTCGAGCAGGGGATGACGTCTTAGCTGTGACTCGCGTTCTGCTTGAGATGGACGCGGATGACTTCGAGGCAGACGACGGTGCTCGCCTCATGGGCCACTTCGCTGCCAACCCAGGCTCTGCTTGTGCTTATGCTACCCTGGCGGTAAGGAACATGGCTGTAATTCGAGCTTCCTACCTTCTGCAGATTCTGGCTGGGACCATGCCTGTTTGATTTTGCACCCCTTCCTCAGTCCCATCTACTTTACTTCAAAGACGTTTTCTTTAAGTCCGCCATGAACACCTTCGATCTTACCTCAATTTCATCCCAGCATTGGAGTTCGCATTATTCTTCTCATACCACTGTGAGAAGTTCCATTTTTCCATAAGGGAGAACGAACGATCGAGAATGTGTCTACGGGTCCATAGAAACTCGTTTAATCCTGTACGCGTTCCAAAGACGACTCGCGACTTTGTCCCTCACATCCTCACCCCGCTTCTTTTCCAGTCGCGTTCAATTTTTTTCTGTCGTTTCGCAGAATCACAAATTGTTTTTCGGCACGGGAAGGAAGAGGAGCGGCTTCTATGCGCAAAGTTTCATGTTCTATTCCCCTTTCCATGTCGTTGATGTTCAAGTTTTCATTTTTATTTTGAATTTCAATTTCCCTTTCCATTCTGTGATTGGTAGGATCGGGGGTGATTTGATCAGGGTTCATGAGTAATGTGGAAGGAGGGGTAGGCGGTGGAACTTGTCAGAGACTTGTTGGTAAAGGAGATACCAGTTGCAGAGGGTAGAAGAGCAAGAAGAAGAAAAGGAGGAGTTGGGAAAGGCCCTTGCAGATTGAAATGTCTCTGAGAAGCGAGCAAATGCGATCGCTTTATACCTACGCCCTTTGAGACGAAAGCTCTGCGTTTCAACCCCGAGCAAGTGAAAGGCTTCACAAAGCAGGCAGACAATCGGGGATTCAGCTCAGGAGACGGACACGGGTAATGGCGTGATGTGGCCGCGGAGATTCCCGGTGACATGTGAAGTGGCCTGATGCTGTCATACGATACTGAGAAGAGCGTCCCCTCGGTCATCGTAGAACTAGAAGGGTGATCGCGCAAATCGCAATGTATGAAGAGAATACTGATACAGTAGCCGGTGAAGCACAGCAGCAGATTACTGCATACAGAGACCCACCAGTTCGTGGGTCAATGATCAGTTCGTGGGTCGACAACACCACCAAATGTCTTATTGAAACCAGCCACGTACTCCTCAATACAGCACCATCCATCCTGTGAAATTCCATTTGCTTTCGTTTCTGCCGCTTTGACGCTGTGGTGAAGGAAAGATGGTGCAGTCTGCCAGCATCTTCTCGAATTCCCAAGTGAAAAATGTACAATGACTTCGAAGACGTACCACACATGATTCAGCAACATAGTTGGTCCAGCTCAATCGAGCTGCAATGTGCTGCCATGTAGAAAGACACGCACCAGTTGGATTCGTGGGGAAAGGTAGCGATGCCATCGAGATAGGTCTGTTGGAGGGAAGGCCAATTTCGTTGATTTCAAGGGAGCTCGAAAAGAGAATTTTAAGATGATTCTGTTGATAGTGCGTCAATTTTGCGCTTTTTGATAATCGCCTTCTCCGCCGCCTCCGCCTCCCGCGCCCGCTTCTTGCTCTCCCTCTCCACCTTCCGCTGCTGCTTAGCCACCTCATCAGCCACCCGCTTGGCCTCGCGCGCTTGTTTAATAGCCTCTTGCCGCAGCTTCTTTTCCGCCTCCTCTTTCTCCCTGGCTTCCTACCGCAGCTCCCTTGCCTCCGCTTCGGCCTCCTTCCTTTTCCACTCGTCCTCCCTCGCCTGTTTTGCCGCCCTCATTGTCTCCATTGCCTCCGCGGCAGTATAGAGTTTAGCCCTCCCATCTTGAGCAACCCTATGCGGACGAGGCTTGCACTTCATGGCCGCTGCATGCTGCCTGAGTCGCTCTGTGAGATCCTTGAAGAGCACAGCCGTGGCTGTGGCTTCCCTAACGTCCCGCACTGCAGAAATTAAAATTGATTTTGCCTTCAACGACTTGTTGACCCACCAAATCCCATCTGCCAGGTTGTTTGACATGACAGAGTCTTCTCGCGTCTCTTGCATCTCAGCGTCGGTTCGCAGTGGCAGTGGCTCGTAAAACATCGATTCAGGAATGGCATCGCGTTTGAATGGCCAGATTCCTGTTGCTGCGTATCCCTTTCGAATGTTGGCAACCGTAAACGCCTTCTGCCGTGCCTCCTGATAGAGCCTGCAAGCGCCCAGTACAAACAGAATGGTCAATGCACACACTCTCTTACACATGCACAAATAACCACAGAAAACTCTTATGCATACCTGATCACATCTTCCTTTCGAACAACACCAGTCATCATCATTTCGTGCCTCTGCGCTTCTGCCCAAGCTTGCTTCAGGGCCCGAAGCATAGTTCGGTTCAGAGGCGCCATGCCATGCGTAGTGTGAGCAGGCAGAGCCAAAATGTGTATATTGGCAGCCGCCGCCATCTCCAGCATCTGGAGAGTGAAATGAGATCCATGCCCATCCGGCGAAGACGTGCACACTCCACCTCAGGACGGAGTCGAGGGGGCGAAGACGTGCACACTCCACCTCAGGACGGAGTCGAGCCATACGACGATCGCTGCCAGGCAGGAACCCTTTCCAACACTCCAGAGCCAGCGTTCTATGATGACGTTGACGAAGAAGAAGAGACAGGCAAGATCGCGACTCCTAACACTGAGGATGACGTGTGAGACTGTGAGTTGTTGGTTATGGTTTCAGTTTGCATTTCGTGGGGCTCTGTGCTGACTCGTATCATGTCGCCGTTGTTGCTATTTAGAAAGCAATGGAGAATGAACGCTGTTCAACAGTTCCTTTGTGCTATGACCCTCGACGAGTTTATGAAACGCATCAAATCGTCTAAAGACTATGTTGGTCACGATAGTGCGGTCAAGCGTCTGGACCTCTGTGAGGTCGATAAGTATGGCCGCTTCATGAAGAAGCCAGTGTGAGTGCAATCCCAGTGCAGCACCACATCTGATACGGATGCTGACCACGTCTCGTCTCTTGACATTGTGGTGGTAGCAACGAGCAGGAGCTCGAGGAGCTTCGGTTCTGCTTCGCCGCCAAAGGCCGTTCTGTGTTCGGACTGGTGAACGGTAAAACCGGAAATGCCTTTCCTCCCCGCTGGGCATCCTCAGCCACTCGCCCCAACACCATCTTCATCGAGGATCGTCCAGCGTCAAGGATCAACGCCGCAAGCGTGCCATTGAGGAAGGACATGAGTATACGTGCACAGTTTGAGTACCTTACTCGGAGCCTTTCATCTCGTTGTGTTGACACGCTCCTTTGCTTGCTCAGCTTCACCAACGCACAGCATCCATGCTGCTGGACGATGGGAGTATGCTTCCCGCCCGTTGATGCGCAAGCAGAAGAAGATCTCCGCAACACTCTGACAGCTGCTAGTACTCGTATCAAAGTGAGTGTGATCCCTCTTCCAAAGGTTATGTGATAGGCTGAGAGTAGCAGCTGACGACCTCATATATCCTAGCTGGCAGCTAGTAAGGGTAGGACTGCGTCCTCTGTAAGTAGGCAACGCCTCTTGAAGATAAGTGAAAGGGTGAAATAATTGCTGAGAGTCGTTAAGTACAAGGGAGAGCAGCGAGAGCGGAGAAGGTGATGAAGAAGAAAGGGAAGTCTCTCGGCCGAGAGAAAGGGAAGTGATGAGAAAAGGAGGAAGAGAAGATAAAGAGATAAGATAAGGAAGGGAGCACGTGGCCCAGCCACGTGGTACACCAGCACATCATATCCACCTACAGGCTCTCAATGTAAACATGTTGTCTCCTAGTGACGCCTCCGCCACGATATACAACTGGGCCGAGCCCAACCTTGGAGGCAAGACATTCTTTCCCCGGGTTGAGCGCGCGCTGACTGTGAAGGCAGGCGATATGCGTGATGTGAGTAGAATTTAGGCCGTGTATCTGTGATTGTCACCAGTCACCAATTACCTCTCACATAGATGTGACGATGTTTGTACATGGCTACATGCCTCTGACATTGTCTCTTTTGTCCTTACATATATTGCGCGGACAGCTGGGCCGCCTGTCCGCTCGCCATGACGACCACGACCTCCTCCGCACCATCGGCGAGGACGCTGCCCTGAAATACAACACTGTTTTCGAGGTTCTGCTGCGCGACACTAAAGACAAAGACTTCTGGTATATCGACTAGCATCTGGCGCACGAGCTCCCGTCCTCGACGTGGTGGGAAGGTGGTTTCTCTGTCCACCAGTGCATCTCGCCTTACGCTAAGAAGATCGGGTACACCATGGTTCTGGAGTCATTCGTTGCCCACGGCAGGGCCGTTGTCGTGGACCTCGTCAGCCCTATCCCAAAGACCCAAAGAAGCGCAAGCGCGACCTATTTGGAGCGGAGGACGACAAAGGCGAGGGATCCAGCAAGGATCGAGGAGAAGCCGAGAACGATCGAGACGACAGCTGATATAGTTCCACAATCACTTGTAGCATCTCCCTTCATATCCTCTCTTCTCAAATCTCAGCGAATCGAAAAAATCCCCATGTTCGCTTCAACTTCCACTTTCGATGTATTTTCTGAACTCTTATGTTATCGCCAGAGCATTCTGCAATCGTGAGAGCCGCACAGCGTGCGGAGGTATGGGGTTGATGATGACGGACGTCATTGTGTAGAAAGGGAACTGTACATTCGAGAGACTGGCTGGAAATGGGAGAGGCGGATTTGTTTCCTGAGGAATGTAGAGGAGAGAGCGTCAGATATGGCTACAGTGAGCAAGATTGAGCGTGCAGAATGTTCGATCCACTCACGATGGCTCCTGTTCTGCTGTCCGTCAGCGGGCAGCGGCGAAATGGTGCCTGAGGAATGCAGATAGAACAGCGTCAGACACGGCAGCGGGACGGACACGTTCAGAATGATCAAACTCATTCCAACCCCTTTCTCTCCAGGGATAGGACACTGCATCACTGGTGTCCTCCCTCGTTAACGTATCCAACCGACCGCGCAAAGTCGCAATCGCCTCTGTTGAATGTAGGGAGAAGAGAGTCAGATAACGCAGCTACATTGACGCGTAGGGAATGATTAATGAACTCACACTGGCCCTATCCTGTCCTCCGAACCCTTGCCCCGAACCCTCCAGGGTCCAGGGATAGGAAACTGCATCACTGGTGTCCTCCCTCCTCCACGGATCCAACCGACCTCCCTATTGCTTACAGTCCTGAAGATATCAGATGTCGTTGTGAGCTGCGTCCGTGGAAGCAAAAGATTGAGATATTCAGCGCAAGGTCTAGTATCAAGTATACTTCCGCTAAAGATTCTAGACTGACCATATTGCTCCTGAGTTCGACCTTGTTCCAAAGTTCCACATCATGGTGGTGACTGGTGAGGCGGTAAGGGATCAGTGACTACTGAGGGAACTTTAGCACATTCTGCCGGCCGAGAAGTGCAGAGGTAGCTCGAGAAATTGACCATGTCCTACCTCCTCCCTACATTTTTAGGCACAGCGCTCCGCGCGCGGAGGGAATCCTCAGCACCGTGCTCCGCCCTCCGCCGGAAAATTTCGCGGAGCGACACCAGATCCCCCCCTCACACTGCAGTTGATTCTAACGTTTATTGCCTGCGGTCCCTTCCCTTCAACAGTTGAGATGCAAGACCATTCGAGAGATGATGAGGCGTACGAGCCTTCTTCTCGCCGTTGCCCTATGCCCCGTCGAGACCATCTGGAGCGCAAGGTATGCATTGTGGTTCTCATCATTGCCTTTCAGTACTTTGTGCAATTGACCCAATTTCTTTGGTTTAATTTGTCGTCAGACCCGTCTCAGTAAGTACTAAGTCTATTCGCGCGTTCGCCACCTTGCTCGTGAGACCAACTCGCGACCTGCCGACCATCTCCAGCCAGCACGACGCCCTCTTCGCCCTTGCTGCTCGGTGCGACAACAGATCTTACACCTCTGTTTTCCGCCATCGAAGATGCGTTCATTGTCCTTTGCAACAGGGATGCACGACCTGCTGCCTACCACGCTTTTCAGGAGAGCAACTGCGAGAAGATCCACGAATTTTACGAGACGGTCAGCGACTTCGACAGCCAGACGAGCAGACCTCTCAGCTTCGCCAGGAACTCGCTATCGCAGTTTCAGCCTCTCTTCCCGTCTCCTTCATCTGATGGTATCATGTATATATATCCTTTTCCCTCCTCTCCTTAAGTCTGCCTCATATCTCTTTCCATATGGTAATCGCCTTCCACTCGACCCTCTCGGCCATCCTACGCTACCTTAGCTCTCCCACTTAATCGTATGTTCCTTTTCCTACAAGACCACGTTCCTTTATATATTATGAGTGGGTGTGCGAAGTTTGCGTGGAATCGGGTCAGAATGGCGGAAGTTGGGTTCGGAGAGTCAGGCAGGCATCATTTTCCCGAGTGTTAAGCACACCTATCAACCAACCCCCATCATCGACGAGAGATCCAAACGGGCTTAAACTTGACATGTATACTTCTGCAGCACTATTACATCTTCTTCGTTGGTGGTGAAAGCGTGAGAAAATTGGTTATGAGGTACTTCTTCACCTTCGTGAGTCATCTCACTTTTCGCTTGACGACCACCACCCTCCGCCGTCCAGGCAGGGAAAATTCTCGCATCTTCTTGTCTGATCACCTAGATCGATCCGCTAGTACTGTAAGATGATGCCCGAGAAGTTTGGCAGCGAACGAAGGTGAATTAGAAAAGTTCAGTAATGTGAACCAGACAGGGGTAAATTGTCCAAATCATCCGCAGACCCATCTTTCGACCCCCACCATCAACGAGTAATCGAAATGAGCTGAAATCTTACATGAACAGTTCTGCAACAGTATTACATCTTCTTTGTTAGTGCTTGAAGCGTGAGAAAGTTAGTTATGGGATACTTCTGATCCTTCGTGTGTCGAATCATCTTTCTCTTCACGATCACCACTTTCCGCTCTCCGGGGAAGAGAAACCCTTTTGATTTTTTTTGTCTGATTTGCTGTATGAACTCCTTACTACCCTCACATAGTGTACGAGAACTTTGAGAATGATCAGTGAACGAATAAGAATTGAAGAAGTTGCGTAAGGAGTTAAGGACAACATTTAAGGAGAACGACTTCTTCTTTCCATATCATCTTAACCATCCACTTCTGTTTGTTTCGTGTCCATGAGAACCTGAAATTTCAATTTTCATATTCAAAATTCATTTTTCATTGCCTGCCTCTTTCGCAGTCCCCGCCCGGAGCCTGCGACGGGCGTTTGTCTGTTTCTGGTTCATCAGTGAAACTCGGTTGTCAATGAGTGTGTAACTCGCGAGTGTCCTGTGTCAGTGGCAGGCTGGCAGCAATCTTCGAAAATTTTCTTCCAAGTGCAATTCACATGACACCTTAATGTCAATTGGTTTTGCACTCACGCCGACCTCTGTATGTAGCGGAGAGGAGATCATCTCCGCAACTCCGATGGACATGACCGGCATCCTGAATTAATATGCTATAGTATGTTCTGAGCTTATTAAATTAAGTTGCGGTTGCGGAGCATACTTGATACTCCCCTGAAATATGAAGTTACTAATTACTAGAGTAGACTATGGCAGCCCTTTGAAAGTGGCTAGTTTTGCAGTCTTGCCGATCAGACCAGCATCACGAAGTATGATAGTTATTAGTATACTATTGGTGATATACAAATAAAATAAAATAAAGAAAATGAATGGAAAAATAAAAAGCGACACCTCTAAATATCTCTATTATAGCCTGACAAGCATAAGTAGGAAATGCCTCGCGCGCGGCGAGGCTTAGTAAGCAGCTTCTTCCTTTTTCTGAGCGATTAGACTTTCAACAGACTATTTCCCAACTCTGTGATGTATGCATTAATGCATCCAGCATCTGCATGGGAGCATGGGCAGTGCTCACCACATGTCATATATGCTCATATTTGACCCTCAACTCATATATGAGATATGACATGAGTGCCTGCCAAAATCCAAAACTCATATATCTAATTATGACCTGGTAATATATGACTCATATATTATCATATATGACCGGAAAAATTTCCGGTCCGATTAATCATGTTTTTCCGGTCATATCTGATCATATATGATCATATCAGATCATGTTTATTATATTACTCCTCACCCGCCACGTGGAATTTTCCTTGCGGCGCGTACGCGCGTCGCGTCTGACGCGTACCTTTTTGCCGCGCCATTTGCGGCCTTGTGCAGGCTGGCTCAATAACTTCATCTCATTCACGACGTCCTTTCCTGCTTTTCCTTCATTCCTTCTCCTCCAGCTCCCTCATCTGCAGGCATTCACCCGTTAGCAGCAACCACAACCAGCAACATGACATGCAACAATAGCGCAAACAGTCGCGCGAAGGCCGAGCTGAGCGCGATCGATGCCATCGTCGTCTTCGAATGAGCCATCTCGACAGCGCGGAGGGTTTTGATGAGGAACAGGCGATTTGGGTTGACAGGGGGGCTTTCAGAAGGAGAATTGTAAGCCCTTTTTGTATTGAAACGGTGAAACAGTGATTAAGAACGCAGTCCGTTCCTTGCGAATTTAGAGCTCGTTTTTGGATTCATATTTTGATTTGAACAGTGATAAATTGTCATATATGGTCTTATATGATCTTATATGGTCATATATGTAAGAGCTAGACATGACTCCAAAAATCCTGGTCATATCTGGTCATATTTAGTCATATTTGGGGATATTTGGTCATATGTCATGTATATATGAGTGTCATATTTCCCCGCCCAAAATGAGCAAATATGACATGAGTAATATGAGCATATATGATCATGTCATATATATGAGTTCATATATATGACAATTTGTGGTGAGCACTGAGCATGGGTACTGGGGGTGAAAATTGAACTAGATCACATGGAGCGTTCATGAATAAAATCTAGAGTGCATGTGTGTAGTAGGGTAAGAGGAGAAAAGTGAGAAGAGAAGTGCTCTAAAGTGATACGTATACGTATCGAGGGCGCTTTCTGTGAGGTTTCTTTTCGTCAGACACAGGAGAATTCTTGAACATTTTGGCCTTGCGCTTCCGATGCTTTTTGCTTAGGTTCTGCAGGTGAGCCTTGTGTTCCAGATAGGCAATTTCTTCCTTAGCCCCGCCTCCTAAGCTGGAAATTTTCCCAAGCCTCCTTCTTCACCTGCGCAACGTTTTCGCGCTTGTGCTGGTGGAATGCCTCCTGCGCCTTCTTTTTTCGTTCCTCCTCTTTTTTTCTTTCTTTTCTACATCAGAGTAAGACTTCGCTCCGCGCCAATTAGCCCTAAGACTTTCTCCATCCGCAGTTCCGCACTCATTCTTTCTGCACTGCCTCCCGCTCTCTGTCCCTTTTCTTCCTCGCATCGTGTAAGACTTTCTCATTCCAGAAATTCTATTTCTCTGTAGCCTCCCCCAGCGCCCTCAGAAGGAACCGGGATGCTCTCATGCTCTCAAACAAGGTTGAGAGTTTCAGGTTAAAAAGCATCCCAAACTGGTTGCTTACCCTATCCCACACACATTGAACGTCCACATTTCTGCAGTTGCTCAGTTGCATCTTGCATCCAGATTCCAGCCATCTTGTCAGCCGTCAGGGTGCCACATCTGAGCATTGAGCAAGCTTGTACCTCTACTTGTGAATAGTGTAATATAGCTATACGGTCGAGACTCCAGAGTCAGACGAGTAAGCAGTAATCGAAGTGGGAGTTATTTTATCTTATTTCAGAATAAGACACGACTGTTCACACAGTAGACTTAACTCTGCAATGTTCTGTGAATTGCCAAGCTGGTGTCTGGATGTGAGTGAGGTGTCTGTCGGGTCAAAAGGGGGGAGAAAGTTGGCTGAGAACTTGTCTCCTTTTATACCTTTTCGGCCTGATCAGGGGATCTCGCTAGTCGCTGCTCGCAAGGAGCACCTTGGTACTGAGTCATGGAACTCGAGTCATTATTGCGTAACCATGGCAAGTGTGAAGTGTGAACCGAGCTCCGTCGCGCTCTACTTGTAGTTTTCCCACCTCTACACTGAAAGTCTGAGACCGTCAACCCGGGCCCGAAGAAATGCAATGACCTTTAAGCCGTTCTGATGATCGACTTGCGAGAACCCGATGTTCTGCAGTTCCTGGCGTAGATGGATCACTTCGTCTTGCGCCGCGTTGCGGTCTCTGATCGAACGTGCCAGCTGGGCAGCGTCGGCCAGTCGTTGGAGCGTAGCGCGTGCAAGGGCAGGGTATCTTTGACGTGCGCGAAGAAGCAGCTAGAGAGCCGTGTGAACGCTTGCGACGTGAGGGGAACTGTAATTCGACCGTACGCAGCTCCGGCTTTGATGTGCATTCGTGCACTGTCGATATCGAGACCCGTATCCATGGCGAATACGGAGTAGTTCGGCCGCACAGGCGGGAATGAGATGGCCGATGAGGGTGTCAATCCGGTCCATGGGGAGCTCGAATTGATCCGCACGCGTCATAATGGAGATTAGAATGTAAATTTCGCCCTCGGATCCGTAAGGGCGTGCGTCTTGAGTGTCGATGGTGGTCGGCGTTGAACCAGGGCGGAGATGTGTACGTAGGAGCGGAGCTGCGGACGGCAGCTTGGCAAACGGATTACTGAGATGCGTGCTTGCCTTCGACGAGCGCTTTCCACGTGTGGGGCGTCGGGTCGTTGATGAGCTCTTCCCATCACAGACGCGTTGCTGGATCCTGGACTGTGGGCTGAATTACGTGTGACAAAGGAGCTCGAACAACCTACCGCTGGGAGCGGAGGAGGGGGAGGGGCGTTTTTTCGCGTGGGAGAAGGTAATGGCATTTTTGGGGTTTGAGTGTTGACATCGAAGACGTGAGTTGTATTGCTTCTACTCTCCGTATACCTATGTACCATTGACATTTTCGTTTTTCCTTTCGTTGCAGGCTGCAGCTGGCATCAGGGTTTCGTCGGATTGCGTAAGTCAGGATTCAAGTCCGGCAGTTTTACACGGTACGCCCAAGTCGCAAAGATTATTCAATCCGTCTTGTCCCACGCACAAAGCTCCTCGGCTGGGCATCTGGTATGTTCACACTTCACAGTCAATCCACACTTCTTTTTTTCCCGCCCGCTGACACGTCCTGCTTGCCATTTTCCCTGGCCCTCACTGCCGCGGTTCCACCCTATCTCCCCAGCCATCCGTCCCTAGCGACGATGAAGGCTCCGAACTTATAGCTTTCCGTCCGGCTCCACCAGGCTTTTTCTGTTCTGCGCCCCGGGACCAGCATAGCTCAGCAACGTCCTCTATGGTCAAGCACGAGTCTGAAACCCGGAAAAATGCGACGGCTCGGTCGCCTCACAGGGCAAACGGCAAGGCAAAATAAAAGACAAAGCTAATACTCCGACAGAGACGGTCGCCCTCGACGTCGAATGCAGCCCCAACATCCGCGAGTAGCGCACCGATGGGCTTCTCCAGTTGAGCGAATCCACTCTCTTGAAAAAATACGGACCCAAGACCGCAAAGTGGGTTCGTTCTCACAAGGTCTTCCTTGCGGCTGTCGATCGCGAGCAGGCCTCGGCAAAGACAAATGATTAACTGCAAGCCGACGTGTGGACGGAACCAACCAGGCTGCTTCCGCGTCCATCAGCTCAGGCCCATCAGCAGGCGGCAAGGATACGGTGATCTAGGTATGGAAGAGGATACAACTTTTATGTGAAATGTTGACTAACAACAGTATACTACGGCAGCATTTTCAAAGTGGCTAATTTTGCAGACCAGAACAGCATCATGAAGACATGAAGTATGGATTATGATAGAATACTATTGGTCATGTACTCATATTATAGTATGTAATACAGTATACTACAGTAAGTTACGAAGTATACTGTGCTTCTTATTATGGCAGAATAGTATACTATAGTATCCGATTAATTATACTGTTGTATGGACTGTCTGGTACGATGATAGTCGTCCAGAGTCAACATTGACATCCCTTCAAGCTTGCAAGTTCTGTAATCTGTTGATTCCGAAGTGTTCTCCACCATCTTCATTCGATCGACCTTGTTTGCCCTCGAAAACGAAGCGAGGATGCGGAATTCTGATCAGGAGGGTCCAAGCGCGAGCTCCTCTGTTGGACCATTTGATCCCATCGGTACTTGACTACTTGTTGGAGTCTGAGAAAGCCGTTGAGAGACGCGTTGCTTCCGCTCGCCATTCATCCTGGATACCCCACAACTTCGCCGACGCCACACTCGAAGTGTCGTCTAACTATGGCGCAAAGACCGGTTCGCCCCTTATATCACAAACCAGACTCTCGAGGTGAAGAGAGGGAATGTGAGGGATAGCGAGAAGTGCATGTAACTGTAGCAAAGAAAAAAGGAAGAGAGATTCTTCGTGGGCAGTGCCAAAGGCAAATGACAGGGAAAGATAGTATGTGTGTATGAGAATGAGAGGCGAAAGAGGAGAGAGGAGTTGTCGGAAGCGATACGACGAGGGCTGACGGCTGAGTAACGAGCTGCGAGGCGCCCGATTCTTGTACTAATGTACTAGTAGTAAGGAGTTGTGATTCGATGGATAGAGGAAAGAGGAGAAGTAGGTACAAGTGTTTGCTCTTTATAAGTGTTGGACTCGAGAGGCAGTGAGTCTGTTGCTATGCAGCAGCACGAAGGAGAGCGAGAAAGGTGAAGGGAAACGAGAAAGGAAGCGAGGTGAAAAGAACACGTGAGAGGGAAAAGAGAATGGGAAGGAACGGATCTGGAACGGAATGGGAACTGCAAGAGAGTGAAGGAAAGAGGGAATCGGCCGATAGCACAATTCTCAAACGGGTTCGTTGCGAAAGGGGAAGCGGAGAGGGAGGAACAGAGTGCTGATTTTGTCCGTTGAGCGACCAGCGTTGTTGCTCATCAGTGCGACATATTTTCTTTGGTTGATTTTCCTTGGTTAACTTGGCACTCAGGTCTCACGTGATTTCACCACGTAATCACCAACCTCCCGCTCTCACTTCTCTCGGCCGACACTTTTCTGTTTCCCACACTTTCAAAGTCCGCTCCCCACTCGTTTTAGCCAGACCTTTTTCTCCACATTGCTCCTGACTTGTAACCACGACCATCCCAGATTTTTTGCACCCATTGGGTGCATTTTCTATCCTCACCACCGTCCGCACCCACAACGTCCGCAATCCACGCACACACGTTCTCTGGCACTCTCATCGTCTACAGTCCGCAGTCTCACACACTACCATCACAGTCCGCAGCGCCAGCAGCGTCCGCATCATCGTCCACAGTCATCCGCGCTGATAGAGGCAGAGGCTCAGCAGCAGCACCAGCAGCACATCAGTCCGTCTTCTCTCTCAGGGGTATAGGGGTACGTAGGCCGCTCGAGATTATCAACACAGAGTCGTCCCATCTTGCGCTTGAAGTGTGAACGTCAAGCTACGAAACCGCCACACAATCTCGCTGATCGACAACACTGACAGCCACGACCCAGATAATGTCGCTGATCTCACGCCATCAAAACCATCCTCCATACAGAATGACCTTTCCAAAGTGCCAGGAATACATCAACGTCTGGCAAACGACATCATGGCGCGTTCAGAGTCGAGACCCGTGTTGAGTCTTCGACAGGTCTCGAATCTAATGTGCGCCGCTCGATCAAAGACCGACAAGAGTTCTCTCTTTGATTCGAAATTTTGACGCCATGGTTTCGAAATACCACCGATCAAAACAGTACCTTCGCGAGACCCTGTACCCCATACGTAAAAAATGGGCAGCATGTTGGACGGAGGCCGTTTTCACGGCCGGAACACGCACCACGGGTCAAGTCGAAAGCGAAAACACTGCCACCAAAATGTTTTCCACCTCTATCACCACTCCGATATGATCATATATGAACAATCGAAGGTCATATATGATCACATTTATATGACGTTCAGTGGTCCGATTCCTAAATCAGGCCTTTTGGTCGGCAACTGGCCAACTGCTGTTCGGATTTTAGCCTGAAAGTTAAACCTCCGAGCACGGGTGAGAATGAGAACCTAATCTGTCCCCCCCCCCCCTCTCTCCCTGCTCACAAAGCCCTGCATTTTCCAATCTCTCCATGAGTGAAGTCGAGAACGTAATGGAAAAAATCAGTCGACTGCGCAGGCCGCAGCACTTATGAGAAAAATGTTTGGCTTAAAATATGAGCGACATGACTTTTTATGATCATAAAAGACCATATATGAAAAAACTCGTGTTTTTGGCCGCAAGGATTTTATGTAATATATGATCTAGTTATGTTCTGCTGCAGTGAGTTGGACGGATGTGAGTTCGACGGTCGAGGGAGAGGACGACATAGGAGCAGAAACGTGGATGAGCGACGTCGTTGATCGAATGGGTAGGGCAGGAGGGAGGCTTGATCGATGTCGGGCTCAGGACTGATGGAGGCTTATCGATGATAGGGCGGTGGCTGTTTGAACGAGGCTGAGCAAGAGGGGATATTTCTTCGGTCTCTGACTCTGTCTCTGAGTCCGAAATTGATTCTGGCAATCCTTTTTTTTTCTTTCCGGGATGCGGTCTGGTAGATCCATGAGGTTAGGCGTCAGCAACGGCGAGCCGGCGAAGAGCGGGGCGTCCGATAGAGATGTGAGGCAATACTCACCTTCTCATGACCCCAATGGGTAGGGAAGGCGGGAGCGCGCCGTCCGTGTCGACCGTGCCAGCGTTCGTTGGCTGGGTGAGCTGGAATGGAATTTGGGCGGCAAACGCATCCAAAGCGCGCGTCGGTTGAGCCAGTGGCGAAGAGCTGGGCGTTAGCCCTGGTTGGAGGCGATACCGGATTGTTTGAGCGCCTTTGTTTCCAGGGTATGAGCCAGAAGACTGCGGGCGAAGAGGCAAGTTGAGCGATAAGACACGTCACACGGTCACGAGTGACTCGCAGGTCGCAGTGTGGTCCTTACGGAGGTCTTCCACCATTCCGGATCAGGTATATCGTCCAGGTCGTCCATGCGTGCTGCGGCCTGCGTGTGCTGCCTGTTGAGTGCTGGATGATGGGTGGGATCGATGGAGTTCGCGTCAAACGCGTCGGACGCGTTGGAGGAGGTCAGGTATCAAAGCACCAAAGGTATCGCTTGCGAAGCGCCGAGTGGCCGGGCTGGTCGCCAGCATTTTTCTTTATTATACAATATATATTCTATTATCCAATGAAAGTAGTCCTTTCTGGGCCAGATTGCCCTGATAGTCCCACAAGATCAAACCCACAGTATGTCTTTTGGAAAGGTGAGTAGGTGTCGCGCCTGTGCGCCGTATGGTGAGGTGATTGATATCGCCTTTGGCGGCAGCCAGGAGTTGGCGCGGCAGAGAGCGAACTTGAGCCGTGAGCGGGAGTCATAGTCTCGAGGTCCGTCCGGCAAACATATTGAGTGTCCATGCCGAACGAGCGCCGAAACAGAAGCGCGACGCCGAAAGGCGGGAAAGAAGACAGCGGAGGGTGACCGTATCTTTGGAGAGGATGTTGATTCGGGCGTGGAGATGAACAGTACGAGCGTCGACCTCGTGCTCAATCTCGGGACGAAAGCAGCGTAGGACATAGGCCGACCAGTGCTCGCGTGGCTTCACCCTGCATAACATTGATTGCGCCGAGAAAGTTGTCGCCCCGTTCCCGGAAAAAAGGGCATGGTGTAGGCCGAAGGCTGTCCATCTTGTCCGGCCAAAATGCAGTGGATGCAGAGTTGTATCTAGTAGGGCAGCATCTAGAGCTGAAGTAAAGGTCTCTTCTGGAGTACTGAACTCAACTGGAGAGCAAGAAGTGAGGTGTGATGAGTAATTCAGTGGACAGCGACAAAGAGGAAATAAGAAAGAAGTACAAGAATGCGATCAAGAGAGTAAAGGATGAGAGCGAGAGAGGAAGAGCGTAGGATGAGGTGAAGGAGAGTCACGTGAGAGTGTGAGAAGAAAAGATGAGGAGAGAAAGGAGATAAGAGGTAAGATAAAGGGTGCCACGTGGATGGCTCCCATCCACTACACGAAATGATATGATCCGCGGCTGCGGCAACCGCAACCTTCGCCGCGTCTCGAATGGCCTGGTCGACAGTACCCTCGCTGACGTCAACATCGCTGAAATTGATCAGACCGAGACCGTCGTCTTCATGACTTCATCCTATTCGATGTGCTCGGAGTCGACCGTGCTCGTTGCTTCGTTGTAAAGCTCCTGCTGAGCAGCGTCGTCCTCCAGGGCGAGGAAGAGGTTAGGATTGCCGTCAATGCCGAGACGCGTGCAGAGCACGCCGGTATGAGGTTGAGGGTAGACGAAAACCAGATTCGGAGGCAGAGGAAGAGTATGTGGAGAGGGAGCGCTAAAGAGAGTGCGGGTAAAGGGTGCTGGCAGAATAGAAGCTGTTGGCCTGTTGACGATGAAGCAAACGGTTGAGCAGGTAAAAACAGGGGAAGTAGTCAGCAACCAGCAGCGACCCGTTTTATCCTGCTCTGATGAGAAGAAAGCAAGCAGGAGGTACGAATTACGATGACTACCTATCCGCCGTGCTCCCCAGACTTGAATCACATGGGAAACATATAGTCTGTGCTTGAAATCTGAGTCAGGCGCATCAGAACACTCCAGACCTTCCTTATGCCTGAATTTTCGGCTTTTTACTTTATTTTATTTAATTTGTTTTTTATTTTATTTTCAGCTGAAGGAATCATAACCTGTCGCATTCCTTTATAATTCGTGGTCCATGCTTGTCTAGCCTTCTTTATCTAACAGTCTACATCAATCATCGCTCTCTCGGAGATCGAAAAATATGATTTGTGAACCCCGATCAGCTCCTATACTCTATGGTCCCATGCATATTAACTTATTTCGACCTGCTATTTCTCAAATCTGAATTTTTGATATTTCGTGTTCCCAAAAGCAGAACACTTATTGCCTCATATACCTGTTTAGTTGCGCTAACCCTGAAAACTTCCTACTTTGATAATAGTTGCCGCCGATAGGGGGTCTAGCCGGCTGGGACAGGGACTTTTATAACAATCACTGTTTTGAGGTCATATTTTGGTCATCAAGGTAATATTTAAGCTGCGTCCCAAATTTTCGGGTGGCAAACTGATAATAATGACCTTGACTGAAGATCAAGAGTCTTCCCCAGACTTCTGTGACCTTCGAATGGAGAATAGAAGCGCAGTGAATCGGCTCTTTGGTGCGAGGCAACATCAGAATGGCTGCGCCACCCTTCAAATGCCCCCGAGAACTGACTGTGATGCTTTGTGGTAATTGCTGTGGACTGTGGTGACTGGTGATGCTTTGTCAATTGTCTTCCTTGTCGGGACGACAACGCCTGCAGTGAGAAAACTGAAAACCCAAGGAAAAAATAGAAAAAAAGGAAAAAACGACACCTCTGTGAGAATACACTTGTGAGAGTGAATTCATTCACCATCACATGTTGGAGAAGCAACATCAGGGTGGCTGCGCCACCCTTCAATTGCCCCGAGAAGTGATTGTGATGCTTTGTGGTAATTCTGATTTCTCTCTCGTCACTGGTGTTCTTTGTGCGATGTCACCTTTGTCGGGGCGACAGGTTCGGCCTTGTATTTTGAGATGTACCGTGTATAGCTGCGCAAAGAGATGGTCTCGTAACTCGTTGCGCAACGAAACGAAACGAAAGCCCCCCCTCACCAACGAATCAGACACAACATTCGGCTGATACGCAGGTGTATGGGCAAGACATAGACATGAAATTTGGCCAGGGTGCGCGGCACACGACTCTGAGTGTATTCAATTACGAAAGGGGGTACGTTGAGTGAGACAGCAAGGTACTTGGCAAGGAATTGTTGAGAATGACCACTAAAACTGAAAAAAAGAACCCCCTCTAAAACCCCAAACTAAAGTCTGGGGAAAATATGGCTCTTTCTCGAATTTTGAATCCTAGAATGACTTCTGCCTTCTGGATCATATTTTGGTCATATGACTCCTCAAGTGCCCAGCATCAGCCGCCATTTCGCCCATTTCCTCGTACTACATCCGCCCCATATCACCATCTCTCGCCTGCTTTGATGCTCCGTTCCCCCGCTTGGATTAGACAGAGAAATCAGGCGTTCTCCAACGAAAAGGTTTGCAGGGGGGCATGGAGAATTGATTGCATGGGTAGGGGGGGAGGGGCCAAGGCATAGCTGCTATTCAGCTACATCAGTGAGAACGAAAGGCGAGGATGATTTAAGCGAGGGGAAGGGGGAGGCGGGAGAGGGGGGGAGAGAGAGCGAGAGAGAGAGCTAATTGCGGTCTTTGAAATAGGAGGGACCCTCCTCCATCAGACCGTATTTGCGCTGCTTCGCGAGGCGCACAGGGTCGGTGGTGACGGAGAGAGAGTCTTCAGTGCCACTGACAATGTTGCATCCCTTCCAGGAACGGAAGGTGGTAACCGTTCCTGTGACCGTCTACCTCATTGGCAGGCAGTTCGACAACAGCAAGGAGATGACCGTCGGCTCTTTGGTGGTCGTTGTCGCGTCCGTTTACAACCATGCCGGCGTTTCGATGAAGTGGGCAATCAAGGCCCAGATGATGAACTACCTGCCGTTCACTGGCCAGCCCGGTAGTACTCCCGCAACGCCCATCAAGAAGCGCAAGTACGAGCGCAAGGGCATCTTCGTACCGGACGACAAGGAGCAAGACAACAACCGCGACAATGGTGAAGGATCTTCTGTGCTCAACTCAGGCCCCTCCAGCGGTCGTGATAAATCCTCGGCGGCCCGTCCCTAGGCTTTGCAGGAATTGCAGGGATTGACACAAAAGACGTTGGCCTCGATATAGGAAGAAGTTTTTGTTGTTGTCGCACTCAGACAAACACAAGGTTAGTCTGAGGTGCACAGCAGGGCTGCAGAATTTCTCGACCTGCTGGGATGGGGTTAATGTGGATGCAGTTTGGGAGAATTTTGGGACTGCACGGAAGTTAAAGACGCCGACGCGTTTCGTTAAAGAGGATGCGGCAGGGGCGGTGGAAGACTTGGTGTTCGCGGACGATGAAAAAGACAAGAGTGCACTGTGCAGAGCAGCTGGAGATGGAGATGGAGAAAAAAGTGGGGCAGGAACGCTCTGTCAATGAAGGAAAAGATGCAGGTCAAGGACGAGGCAAAGCGGGTTGGAAACGCCAAGAAGAAGTTTCGCAAGCAGCTTGCTAACGTCTGCAAGACCGCGAAGAATGCGGAGTTCCTCCCCAAGCGCCCAAATTTCTCTTGAATCCTGCACCGTAAAACCCATGCCCACCTTATGGAGCCTTTCTCTTTCCACGCTACCTACATCATACATGCCCCATGCACAATAATAAACCCCCTCCATGCACTAGCGCAGTGCAATTGTGACACCTGAGAGTTGAGAAACAAACATGGAAGAGAAAAGTGACAAAAGATAACCTGCTCTTTGTTAGATAAATTGCCTGCAAACCTTTCCCTCGGGCCGCAGGTTTTTACGTTGACTACGCCATTTGGTTTTGTGGAAATTTTTGTGAACATGCTATATAGTATATACTATTTCAAATTTTGGGAAGGGACATAGTAAATAGTATACTATAGCATAAAATCGGAATTTACCTTTCATGGGCTCGGTCGCAGGTACTATAGCATACTATACACATACTACAGTAGGTAGTATAATGAGCACAGAGCATCAATGATAGTATAGTAGTAATGTGCTGGGCTATGCTACTACTATAGTATAATAAAATTTACCCATCTTTTTGGCACAACATACCATAATATATGCTCATTTACCGGGAAAGTAGTAAAGTGTCTCTATAGTTAATAGTGGACAGTGGTTGTAGTAGTATAGTATCTGTATGGTAGTAGTATAGTATCTCTATAGGAATACTATAGAGCTGTGCATATCCGCATTGATTAAGAAACCCTACTATAGTATACTATAACCCTACTATAGGACCATTTACCAACTACCACTATAGCCCTAGCCGTGGATACAGTACTACTATAGTAGATACTAGTTACTACCATATTATTTATATACTATCCTATTTCCCACCGTGTCGCTGACCAAACATACTATGGAGTATGGAGTATAGTATGTCGGCCCCAAAAATGGTATACGACAGTATATTGTTAAACACTGCCGATAGGGGTCTAGGACATGAGCTTTATGACAATCACTGTTTTGAGGTCATATTCTGGACATAGAAGTAATTTAATACCTGCGTCCCAAATTTTCGAGTGATGACTGATAACTTACAGCAAATAGATCCTCAATACTTTTCTAAGCTCCTAAGTCCTACATGAAAATTGAATAATGGCAATCGACAACTATTGACTGTCCATCAAAATTCAAAACCATCTACGGAGGTCGAAAAGCGTCAGGCAGCACGCTGTGGCCTGTGGGTGTACGATGTTACTCGAAGCGATTGAAGGGTGGCTCACCGCTCAGCCACCCTGATGCCTCGTACAGTCATACATGATCACGATAATGTACCCTTGTAAAAATTAAATTGCAGTCGATAGACAATCATGATCATCCAACTTGAAAAGTTGCCAAGTTTAGTTGGACACTTATATTGCAGGCTTGCAGCTTGCCAGCAATTATTGATAATGAGAGTAACAATTTTTTTCATTCTTTGGTTTTAAAACTTTGAAAAACACTGGTCTTCAGGTTTAGGGTCTCAGCTCGGCCGCCAGGCCACTAACCCACAGCCCTCAGCCAACCTATGTTAATAGTTGTTACCATTTTTGGATGCCTTTTTCAGGTCAGGAGGTCCGGGGAATACTTTGGCCCTCAAGGCCAGGCTACAATTTAGGCCGGAGTGTGGCATGCACGGGACGAATGATCGGCTTTATTCGGCACGACCTCCTTGATTCCCTCTTCTTCGCTGTCCTCTTTGGCTGTGTCGGACTCTCCCTCACGCGCAGCAGCTGCCTCCACAGTCCACACTGGGCTCGGCAACTGCGCCGCTGGCCAGTGCAGCCTTCTCTGCTCGCTGCGCGGCATCTTCGTCCACATCTATATCTTCCGTTTCTGTTAACTCTGAGTCCGACGTGGACACGTATGGCGGCGGCGGAGGCGGCGGCCGGGGTGTCGGGACTCGGGGCTGCAGTCTGCACGAGCGCGTGCGCGCGTGCTGCGGGTACGGGTTACTGCGGGATGCTTTTGTCATTGCGCGCGGGCTATATGTGTGGTGTTCTGTGGATATGAAGTGCGGATGCTGCTGATGGGTGCTGGTGGTGGATGCGACAGTGGTGGGGGCGATTGGCGCTCTCTATGACGCATACGCGTCGCTTTGGTGGGGGAGGATGAAACGCCCAGACCCTCTGGGTCTCTCGGCCGAGCGACTTCTTCCTCTTTTCCCTTTCTCTTCTCTTCTTTTGCTCCTCCTTTCCTCACCTGCTCCCTCAGCATCGACTTACAGGGGTTGGACAGTGAGTGGGTTGAAATTCGGCCATTTTTGACCACCATCACCACCATGCTCCTGTTTCAATACACAAACATCTAACAGCACAAAGAGAAATCTCGTAGCATAGCTAGTCCTCTACACGCTCCCGCTTTCATGAGTGTGTTTGATTGAGTGGTTATCGAGGGTGGTCGTGTTCAAGGATTGTACAGTTGGGAAAATTTTGGACAGTGAGTGGGTTAATTGAATCGGGAAAATAATTGTCTGTGGGTCGCAGCAGCAGAATTTTGGCGGCATTTGAAAGAAAGAAAGCTAAAAGTCGAAGACCTGCGCGCTAGCTGCTGCATCGCACGGACACCAGACATGCAAGCACTTAGCACGCGCAAAATGCCTCCCGCAGCACCAGTCCAGTCTCAGGAAGCAGCTGACGCTAAGGAAGCCCTGGTCTTAGCAGGCGTAAGCTTGGTCAATAGCGGATTGACTTTAGAACAAGCTGCCCTGCGCACCGGTGCCCCCAGGGAGACTATACGGCGGCGCAGGAGCGGTATTGGGGCTCGCCACGAGATGCTCTCCCATGGCCCCCAGCGCCTTACTGACGATGAAGAGACAGCTTTGACTGACTTCATTCTCCAGATGGGGGCCTCTGGTTTTCCTTTGCGTCAGTCAGACGTCGAAGATTCGGCAATGGCTCTCATGACTTCCCGATGGAATCGTAATGACCCTCTTCCCTCTTTGGGAGAAAAATGGTTCTCTCGATTCATTGAGCGACAGCCCAAGCTTGGGTTCCGCACTAAGGAGACTCTCTCCAGGCAGCGCACGAAGGGCCTGTCTAAGCCGAATGCAGAACATTTCTATGAAATCGTAAGTGACATGTAGCATTGTATTTGTTTGTTAGCTGCTGATGCTTATTTTCAATTTTGTCTGGCAGCTCGGCGGTCTAGTTCGCACCCACAACCTCTCAGCAAATAACATCTTTTCGATGGACGAGACTGGGGTACAGCATGGGGTCTGTTCGAAGAAATTTAAATACGCTGGGTCTTCCAAGTCGCGTAAGGACTAAGGAGCTCGTCACCGCTAAGAAGGGTATGTCTCTTCTCCCATCTTCTCCCATTTCTTCGCGTCTTCAGGCTTCAGGCTCCAGGCTCCAGGCCAAGGCTTGAGGCGGCTCTGGGCAGTGGGCACCACTTTCGTGGAAGAGGACGAGAACTCTAATGATACACTGACGCTAATTTTCTCGTGTTTGTTGTGTTGTCTCAGACGGATCGCAAGAGTTGACAACCGTTATCGAGGCCATCGCAGCCAGCGGTTCCGCCTTGCCGGCTACGTTCGTATTCAAAGGGAAGATGTTCGATATGACCCTCACGCTCGACTCTGCGCAAGGATCTGTCTTCACCTCAAGCCAGACGGGCTGGACAAACTCGATTATCACGCAGAGGTGGTTCGAAAAGGTGTTCTTGCCATACAGTCGAGACATCGCTGGGGAAGGAGAGCACAAACTCTTGATTATGGTGAGAGCAGAGCAATCCAAATTCAGCAGCACTAGCTTACATTAGTCCGTGCAGAAAGAACTAGCGATCATAGGGGTCTTATTTTTCAGGATGGACATTCGTCTCACTTTACCCTCGATATGCTCAAGAGCGCCCGGCAAAACAATGTGCACATCTTGTCTCTTCCTGCACATAGCACAAACGGTATGGCGCCCCTGGACAGAACCTGCTTCTCACCGCTGAAAGTAGCCTGGGCAGAATGTCAGCGCTTGGAGTTCTTCCTCATGGGTATTGTGCGGAGAGACGACGTGGTCAGGTCAGTATACTGCTCCGGTGCACGATGACCGAAGAATTTAAACTCTGTTTTTTGAAGTTTGAACGCAGCCAGAATTGGTGATCGCTGACACTTTTATTGTTTGGCTGCACTGACTAGACTGTACGAAGCTGCAAGCCCGAAATCACTTACGCCGGCCAACATCAAGTCCGGCTACGCGTCAACTGGCATCTGGCCACTCACCGGCACTAGCGCAATCCCTGAAGCAATGTTTGTCCAGGCGCAGCTAGGGGATGCAGAACTAGAGGAGGCGGAAAACGAAGCATGGCTGTCTGGCAGCCTGGCAGACGCACTGCTTGACTTGTCTCCCCAGTTGCGCTCTGAGCGGGGAAAACACACTGTTTGGGTGGCGTCTCGACGGATCCGAGAGGCGGACGCGGCTAAGGTTCTGATGGCAGACACCTTAGACCGTCTTCGTAACCATGCAGCTGGTCTAAAGGCTAAGCCGCGCGCGTTCCGGGTAGCAGAGGAAGGATATGGGCAGGCTAAGTTGTGGACATAGGAGGAGTCAATTGCTAGGATGGAGGCGGACAAAGAGGCAAAGGCAGCGGAGGCGGAGCGGATTGAACGGGAGAAGGAGGAGAAGCAGCGGTAGAAAGACGAGAAGGAGAAGGAGATGGAGGCGCAGAAGGTCGCTAAGCCGGCCAAGAAGCTGGAGGCGGAGCGGGCGAAGGAGGCAAATAGGCTGGAGGTGGAGCGGGCAAAGGAGGCGAAGAAGCTGGAGCAGCAGCGTGCCAAAGAGCTGAAGGCCAAGCTGAAGCCAGAGAGGAAGGCAGCTGCAGCGAATAAATCGACGAAAAGGGCTCGCAAAAACCCTCCGAAAAATCCAGAATCGGGCTCTTCTGAACCAAACAACACCCCCCAACTGTTGATTTTTGTCCGTTGAGCGACCAGCGTTGTTGCTCATCAGTGCGACATATTTTCCTTGGTTGATATTCCTTGGTTAATTTGGCACTCAGGGTCTCACGTGCTTTCACCACGTGATCACCAACCTCCACACTCTCACTTCTCTCGGCCGACACTTTTCTGTTTCCCACACTTTCAAAGTCCGCTCCCCACTCGTTTTAGCCAGACCTTTTTCTCCACATTGCTCCTGACTTGTAACCACGACCATCCCAGATTTCGCACCCATTGGGTGCATTTTCCACCCTCACCACCGTCCGCACCCACACCGTCCGCAATCCACACACACTTTCTCTGGCACTCTCATCGTCTACAGTCCGCAGTCTCACACACTACCCTCACAGTCCGCAGCGCCAGCAGCGTCCGCATCATCCGTCATCGTCCGCATCACCCTCCGCAGTCATCAGCGCTTACAGAGCCAGAGACTCGGCAGCAGCACCACTAGAGGTCGGCATGAGTATGGGTAAACATTGGGTATACCCGATACTGTACCCAAGGACTTGGGTACAGTCTTGGGTATGAGCTGTCAGATACCCAAGTTTCGAATACTTGAGTATTACTTGAGTAATACTCGCCATACCCAAGATGTACCCAAGAATGTACCCATCCCTTTTTCATTTTACGTAACAAAAAGATTCCATTCGCTTCTTCCAGCTGATGGTCACGGTTATCACTATAGTGATGACATAATGGCATGTTACAGCTGTAGTGATCATGTAGTTATAACTATAGTGACAGCATAGTGACATGTTACAACTATAGTGACTACATAGTGACATCTTACAACTATAGTGACAGCATAGTGACATCTCACAACTATAGTGATAACATCCCTACTATTACTATATTCCACCTGCATATTCGGTCCTTGCCGTGCATGAGCTCATTTCAGTTACAACCTCGACCCCCGACATACAACTCACTACCCCCGATCCAGACTCGCAGACTTGGAGTCTTGCGAGTCTCCACAGGGCTGAGTGCAGGCAACGCTCGCCCGACGCGCTTCCCGTTCTCTGCCACTCACCAAGAATTGCCGTCGACTTTACTGTGCAGGTCGTTGTTGGATAGCAGAGCTCTGTTGGTCTTGAGTGTCGATAACTGCAGGCATGAGGTGAGTAGGTGGTGGTAACTGAAGAGGAGCGAAAGGAAAGGATTGGGCTTTCCAACATCGCCTCTTTATGTATCCGAGTACTTAGGGTATGTGCGACGTCGATCTCATCTCACCGGTCACCCCTATTCCCGGCCTCTGAACCATGCACACGACGCTGACTTCGAATCCTCCATTCCCCTTCTAACTTCTGCAGGTTTTGCTCTCTTTTTCCTTGCAGTTTATCAAGGATTTTTCTTTGCTCTGTTGACGACTGACGTTTGCTGAGGGCTGACTGCTAACTGCTTTTCTCTCTCCCAATCATTGTTCTGCTGCAGGCTTTCGCGGTCCTTCTGAGATCTTCTAGCCTTTTCCGCTTGCTCTCAACCCATCTCCGGACAGTCTGCAGTCGTAAGTCCAGTCGTCTCTCCAGGCTCCCTTAGTGGGACTTTGAACATCTATTCTGATCATCTCTTCTTTCGACTTCTCAAGTCAGCTTCCATGCCAAATTCTACGGAAGAGATGACCATCGGCAGAAGCCAATAGCAGCAGCGGCAGCCGGATGGTATCAGCAACACTGCAACAGGCAAGCACTAGCAGCAACAACAACAGCAATGGGGACTTAGGGTCTGCCGCGGGGCGCTGCTATCTCCATTGATCAACAAAAAGAAGAGCCGTGCGGGCGGACAGCTCCATGGCTCTCCCATGCATACGATACTGACTTCGACTCCTTCATCCTGTCTTCTGACTTCTGCTCACTCTTCCTTAAAGTGTTCCAATATCTTTGCTCTGTTCCCTGCTGACGTTTGCTCCCAATCATTGTTCTGCTGCAGCTTCTGGAGGCCTGGAGCTTACGTTTGTTTTCAGTTCGTCTAGCTTTGCGCTGGCTCTCAAGAGTCAAGCAGTAAGCACTCTCAACTTTCAACTCATTGCCGTCCAGTTGTGAGTCCAGTCGTCTTTCCGGGCTTCTTCCGTGTGGGCTGTGGACATCTCTTCTGAATATCTCCTCCTTCGACAACCCAGTTCCCATGCAAAGCTCTGCGGACGGAGACGACCATCGACAATAGCACCAGCGGCAGACATCAGCAGACAGCAACAGTGTATAGGGGAGCCTTAGCAGCTGTCGCGGGGAGCTGCCATTTCCGTTGATCATCAACGAGAACAGCCGTGCGGGTAGCGCGCAGCGTGTTCCATTGGCAACTGCGGCAACAACTACGACAAATACGACGACAACAATAACGATACCAATGACGATAGGAGAGGCAATGTCACCAGCATCAACACCATCAGCGGTGTGCGGTCTCTTCATTGCCTTTGCATGCATCTTTCCGTCGTAAGTTGTAACATTCAAATCTCAATCATCGCTCATCCCGATTCCCGTGTGCTTATCTTCTCCATAAACTCATGTGATTACCTTCCTTCCCAATTCCTATGAACATCCAGATTTCAGCAGCAGCATCAAGGCTGTCGACTGTCGTCCGTTCACTTTTCCTTGCTCATCCAACATTAGTTCTGACAGACGGACTGACTCCTTCTGACTTACGGACAGGAGATAGCGAATCAACGAGCCTGCGTGAGCCGGAAACAGCCTGGCCTGTGGGTTATACCTTCTGCGGTCCGGGTCTAACCAAAGTATCAACTCTTACGCTGCAGATCGGTCAGATATGTTCACCCCTCACCTTTTACAAACCTGAACAGCAATGACAGCGTTGGCGGCAACATCAAGTCAGCAACGGCGATCGCGATAGCGGCATCTAAAGACAGCTAGCAGCACGAAGCCACCACGTTCGAACACCCGTAAGGCCGTGATTCACCTTTCTCAGGATGGAACTGCGCTTGACAGTCGACATTGTGTGGCGGAGTAGTAGCTCCGTCTACATTTACAGCCTTTCACCCCATTTTCCATTTCCTCCCTACAGGTTTTCTGCCATCAGAATGTCGCTTTCACCCATTGTTCCCTATGCCGACGGACCACTTGGAGATCCTCCGCGGCGGTACACACCGCACCTCTCACAGCAGAGTTCGTCCGTCCTTCCGCGCCATCGACTACACCTTCGATTAGCAACACCTTCCGCAGGATCACGCCCGCATCTCCACCAGCCGGGGGGAAGGCGTCTTTATCACAGGGCGTTGGTCTTGAAGAAGAAGCATTAGTAGCGGCATCGAGACCGGCTTCAGCTGAGCTACTATGAAGCTTACGGTGATTTCCTCAACCACGTCATCATTTTTGACACACTCATCAACTCCAATCCTTTCCTTCGCCATCATTGCGGTCCCTTCAGTTCTCTACGCCTTCCACGCACTACACCTCCGCCACACACTGATTGACTGATAATCTTTCCTCCCTTCCTCAGGCCTCAATCTTCTGAACTGTTCCGACCTTCAAGCTGTTTTCTTCTCCCAGTCTCCTTTTTTCTTGCTCTTCCACACATTGATTTCCTGTCTTCTGCCGATTGTTTCTCAATTCTCACTCTCTTACTCATCTCCTGTTGCAGCTTCGAGTGCTGATCTTCCCTTGAGCCCTTTCAAGCCTTTTACGAGCTTTTCATTTGTCGCCAGGCTGTGAGCAGTCGTAAGTCCAGTTATGCATCTAGGCTTTCTGACTTCTGATATCTGATATCTGACCAAGCATGTTTGACATTTAGTGCGAGTGACGGACGACTTTAAATATCGCTCTTTGCCGTCTCAGAACCATCAAACAGCGACCAGGTGAGTCGGTGTGTGGAGTAGTTCTGACCTCTTTCTGTGCCTACTCTTTGCATCGTCGTCCTCTTCAGCGCAGGCACTGTTCAGTGTTTATGATCCGTCGTAAGTCCCAAGCATCAAGTGTGAGCGCAGCCAGTCAGCCACACAGTACCTCGGCTCATTACTCTCCTTTCCCATTCCTCGCCAACAGCCAGTAGCCGCATCAGGCCTCGAAACGCAGACGACATGAGCACCGAATTCTCGCAGCTGGCCCTTTGCACAATACCGTCCGCAGTGCTAAGTGCTATAGCGCAGGTCAACGACATAGTAAGTGTATTCCTCGGCACTGAAGTTCTGTCTCTTATAAACCCATTACTGACCCTCCTCTTTGGCTCCCTTTCCTCTCCGACGGAGTATTTCCCCTTTCAGTTCACCTGGTAGCACTCACAACGGCATGTCGACCATCAATCCTCAACTCACCACCTTACCGCAAATCCTTAGACGGAGGCGACTCTCAACGACAACATCCTCAACGACGGCAGTCGGCATCCTCCATCAGTAACAGACATCAGTGACAGTAACCGCCGCGTGGCGCTCTTTGTTCTGCTTTTCAACACATGGAAAGTCCATCTCCGCTGCAGGTTAGTCTGTCACTCTTCCGCTGTATCGCACCTCCAACAACGCAGCTGATCACCTCCCTTTGAAACTTTCATAGACAGTTCTGCGGTGCATCGCAGCAGCGGTTACAATCATCAGGCAACAACAGCGATATCAACAGGCGATGATCGTCATCAGTTCCAGTATCCTTAAGTCGTATTTGGCAGGGCTGGACATGGCGTCCTCAAAGTTTATGAACTTTCTCTGTTTCAGCAGCACATATAATTCAGGAGCACAAACAGCAGGAAGACGTATCAGGTGAGCATTCGTACTGCCGCAAGCTAGCGAACCCACGTTCGTCGGGTTGATCGCCTTCCACTCTACTGCTGCATTAGCTCCATTGGGACAAGCAATCGTCGGGATCTGCAACTACGCCTGACAGCGCACTCGCGATGCGACACGGATCTGTAATCAACGCCCAGTCCTGCACGGCTGCACTCCTACCGAACGGCACGGCTACATATTTCCTTGCGCAGCAGAAGGCGTTTCCTGGCCACCCCTGGGTTCTCACTTTGCAGTACCGCCGGAACACTCCGATACTTCCAAAACATGCGCAAAGCTCAAGGGCGGAATCGCGAGCAGCGCAAGGACCAGTGCGAGCGGGACTATGAACGGGAGCGATATTGTTCGGTCTTTGTGATAATGCCTACCTCCAAGCTCAGTACAGTAAGTTCTCTTCCACGTTATCTCGACCCAGTTAACTGAGAGTTCAGACCCGCTGAATCATTCTTGCTACTACGGAATTCACAGACTTCAGAGTCCAGTCTTCCTCGCACGACCAGATGGCAGATCACACTTACGCAACGATCCTCGCCTTCACTGAAGATTAGCCAGGGCTGTCCCCGTTACCAGGATATCTGGCAAACGCGTACGATGTATCTGGACCGTGAACGATCCATTCTTCACTTTCCTGTATTCGTGTACGTATTCTCATGTCTGTATTCTGTACTTTACATCATTGCCGCAGCGGGATACCGCAAAATTGTTGCTGTCAATCAATAGACCCGAAACTCAGGACACAATGGGAGTTTCTTGCGTAGCAGGCCCTCCGGGCGCTACGATACGACGCGTAAGCGTTCTATGTACTAGTAGTTACAACTATGGATAACACAATTACAACTATAGTGAATCAGAACCGCCAGAGCCCAGAGAACGTATTACGTAATGCTGACTATCGAAAAATACTCGCGAGTATACCCAAGTAATGCTTGGGTAAATTGATGTTATTACGTAATCCTGACTAAACAAAATACTCGCGAGTATACTTAAGTAATACTTGGGTATACTCGCGAGTATGAGTATCGATCTCGTCGGAAAAAATACTTGTACCCAAGAGTACAGTATCGGGGGTCAAATACCCAAGACTGTACCCATGCCGACCTCTGAGCACCAGCAGCACATCAGTCCGTCTTCTCTCTCAGGGGCATAGGGGTACGTGAGCAGCTCGAGATTATCAACACCAACCACTCAAAACTCCTCCGCTCTGCAACCCACGCAGCTCCTCTCCCAGTACTCAGTAGACCGTTTTCCCTCAAAATACATGCTATGGCTTTCTCCTGACTTCGTCTGTTTAACTTGTCTTTGCTTGAGTACCGAGTGTGTCATGGGATTCGGTGTGATTGGTGTTGGAACATGCTGTACAATTTTTTCTCGATTGATCGGGAATCACAAAACCACCCGACCTGTTCAAGACACCATAACGCAACAACGAGCAAGGAAACTACCTCTCAAATTTGGATGCTAGCGTCGCTCTGTGCTACAGAGTGCTTTCCATGTGTTTGTAGCTTTCTAGGTTGTGTTTGAAGAGCGTTATGGTGTTTAACCCACTCACTGTCCGACAACCCACTCACTGTCCACCCCCTGTACGCTGTAGAGCACGAGAGTACTTACTACCTTCCTTCCTCACACGAGGAGCATCGACTTACGCTGTGGAGCAGCAATACATTCTTTCCTTAATCCTTTGTTCTCTCTGAATTCTGACGCTGAGTAGTGACTTAGTGAGTACCTCCGGGCACTTCAATATCATTTCTCATACAACCAACTTCCTCTATCACTTTCTTGTTGAGATGATCAGATGATCAGACGAGTGATGTGAGAGAAAAGACTTGCTCAAGTTCATTGCAACCACCACCAGTACATCCAGAGCTCCTCTTTTTATACCTTCGACCCTGCCATCCACAGATCCTTCCAGAAGACATAGCGCAGCTAATGTTGAGTAGCTGAGGTGATGCGATAGAAGGAGGTGGTAAGTTGTGGTTGCTTCTGGATGGTTCCAGACCGACTGTGCATGTTCCATGACCTTCGGCGCTAACCGTTTCCAACATTCCCCAGACTTTTGAGTTTGGGGTTATAGAACCCGAAATGGCTTACGGCCGTAGCCCGTTACCAACATTGCCTTACAAAGTACCTTTTTTCTGAAGGAATTGCTACCTGAACCTTGGCTGTATCCAAGAACCTCGTTGCCCCTACATCCTCCCGAAATATCAGCTGAAACGGATGCAAATTGCAAATTGACTGTACCGTGATGGTTTTCACGTGAGAAATATTACGTTATTTTATCTGCCTATCTCCGTCACACGCGGTAGGACTCTTTGGTCACGTCTCACGTGTGAGTGCGGACTTATGGAGAGACCGAATTAGCAGTACACAGCCACACTGTCACAACTCACACCGACCGCCGTAACCATATGATACCGCCATCTGTCTTTCGTTTCACGCACGCAAAGGTTTGAAGAGAAGCTGAATCGAAGATGCACATGTATTCACATTTCACCATTAGAGGTGTTGTTTGAAGTGCTCGAGAATTGTCAATGATGAAGGCATCCACCGGCGTTTTTTTTTTTTTTTTTTTTTTTCTCGTTCCCGATCTTGTCGTCCCGACAAGGGCCAAGACAACTGACGAGAAACTTTTGACCGCACTTCACACACATGTTTGGTCTTCACACTTACTGATACTAATACATACTCTCGAACATCACCACCGAAACATTTAATCTAGCTTTCAGGAGCAATTGAAGGGTGGCGCAGCCACCCTGATGTTGCTTCCGTCTCAATGTTCAGTTCTTCCAGTACCAACCTTTTGTTCCCAAAACGGGTGATTATTGTCAAGGTTCCTTTAAGATCACATGACCTAATGCCCTAATCCATACTTCCTAGTTCCTACTCCCTCGGTACGGGTCACTCAAGTCTGGGGGAGACTCTTGATCTTCAGTCAAGGTCACTATTGTTCACCGATACTCTGGTCTCTGTGACCCCATCCGAGAGTCTGGGGAGACGGAGAACGGTCACGATCACATGTCAGTTGTCACATGTCACAACTCACCTTTTAATTACATTGCAGAATGAGATTGCGCGGGGACCGGAACCCGGATCCCGGGAAAGACCAAGTCGGGGGTATAAGGTTAAAGGTATGGTACACACTGCCACCAGGGGATGTTTTAAGTGGCTCAGAAAGTCAGAACAGGTCACAAAAGTCAAAACCACTGCGTTTTGTACGTTATAATTTTGGGGATTTTCTCCCAATTATTCCCCGAACTCTTTAGAGTTTTGGGGTTTTGGGGTCCGGGACGTCTTCTCGGCCGTAACTTTTTTCCTCGATCGCGACCATCATTGTCTGAGTGACCTACCCGGAAGTGCAAGACACACCCACCTCAAATTCGGCGCAGCAGGGACGCTTCCTTGCTGAATTCGTCTGGTAGAACCCTATAGAAATTGAAGATGTTTGTGAGGTAGTTACTTTGACAATTTTGTCTCCCGACCTCACCTTTCGCCGAAATTTTCTCGGCCGTAGCTTTTTCTCTCAAACTCGTCAACCTCGACCATCATTGTCTAAGTGAGGTACCCGAACACATCAAACACATCTACCTCAAACTTGGTGCAGCAGGGACGCTTCGCAGTAGAATTTGTCTGCCAGATCCCTATAGAAATTGAAGCACTGTTAGGGACAGCCAATTAGATGGTTTTCGGAGTACATAGATGTGAGATTCGAGATTTGAGATCTGAATGGGTCAAATCGGGCGCCGCACGTCCCACCCTCATCTCGGTTTTCGACAATCTCGAAGAAGTGACACTCACGTCTGCCTTAAATGATCCTTGCGGTTTCATCGTCCATCGTTCATCACCTACTGGCAGCGCACTCGAAGGTAAGGAGCACAACGACAAAACGGAGCCAGGCGCCTTCGTGCCCGTGCCAGCTCATCTGGTAACGCGGATCTGCAGACGGCAACGCCATCACGGGTACATCATAATTTTCTTTCCTTTCCACAACCAGTCAACCACCCGGATCCTCCACGCAGTCCGTTCTACCCGCAGCTCCTCTTTTCTCTTCCCGGACGCTCTCACTCTTCGCCGCCATCAGCATGCCCGTTAACGAATCTTTGGCTGCTCCTTTCGTCTCTTCTATCCCCGCAGCCCTTCAGCAACACATCAGTACTCTTCAAGGCAGTCACGAGAACTGCGGCCGCCTCACAACGTCTCTAGTTCGTCTGGACCACATCAAGCAATACTTGGAAGACACCGTCGCGCGCCATATCTCCGGACTACAGGTCGAACTTTCGCGGTTGCAGCAAGATGTCTCGACCGATCATCACCGGATGGACACCGCAGTTGCTCACCTGCGAGAATACGTCCTGCGGCTCCAGGAGAACATTGACGATCAAAAACAACGCACCGTGGATCGCCTGTCCTCCGTCTCCACTGCTCTATCAGGTTCAAGCGAGCGCGATTTCACGGCGGTCGTTAAGCTCATGAAGACCTGTTCTACAGATTTCGGTCGAGACATCCGCCTCGCTGAGACTGACCTCATTAGGGTGGAATCACAGTTGGTTGGCCTCAACGCTTGGAATGTCGCATGGTAAGCACCCCTCCTTCAATTCTGAATGGTGCTCGTGAATTAACGTTGACCTTCTCGCAGGCCTGAAGCCATGACGTTCGCAGAACGCTCCCAAAACAACGCGCTTGCAGAACGTACCCGACACCACTCTGGCTCAGCTCCGCCACCTCTCTACGCGCCGTCTTCCGGTATCGAATCCAGCAGCACTGCTTCTACTCATGTCCGCCCGTAAGTACAACCACCTTCCTCAAAGACGTGCCATGCACCAGCACGAGCCGGCCAGACTAGGACCCCGCTCACAGCGAAAGGTTTAGCAGGTTCATTCGGCAGCCGCAATGTCGAGACTGGCGCCACGAACCTCGCTCACAGCGATCGGTCTACGCGCGCGCACATCACTCGCGTTTCCCATTCGCGGAAGAGCTGTATCGCTACGGTGACACCAACGATTCGCACGGGACAACGTCCTACATAATCTCCTTCCTGCCGCGGATGGTCAATCGGCACAGGCAGTCAGTAACACACACACTCGAGAACAATGGATTCATTTGCTACACCGGCTGCGAACTCTTCCGGAAATCAGCTCGGGCACCATGGTTCTCCACAAGGCACCCATATACTTGTGCTTCTTGTCGTAGATTCACACATCCTTGGTGAGCTGCGCAGGCATCTGTCGACTTGAATCGGAACTGACCTTTTTCCGTTTCGTATTCCTGCATGTCGCGGTCCCATCATGGTCAGTCGGGAAGAAGCGTCCACATGCGTGTCCACTACCAGCGCACGATGCACAGTGATATATACATACAAGAAACGCGGTGGATCTGGATCTTTCGGTGCTTACCAGACATTCATGCCATACGGAAGACCACCTCGGCGCTGCCGCACGCTGGCATCTGAACGCAGCGTGTGGAGGGCAACAAGACGGGCTGTATCTATACCTCGACTCTCTGATCCTTGCAAAGCTTCCGCGAAGCAATCCATTTCGCTGTCGGCCTCTCCCCGCGCGATCACGCTTACGAAATGAGGATCTTCCGGTTACCAACTATCGTGTCATCTTTCTCAGCACTTCTTCAGTCCATGGATCTCGAACTTCTTCGCATTGTAGCAAAAGACATCCCGGCGCGTCTTAGTAGTCTCCTTCATTATTCCGACTCAGGCCTGAACGGGTCTCACATTCTATGCGGCTGGCACCCATGGCAACGAACTCGGTACGGCCCGTCGACAAATATAGCGACTGTTATAAATCCTTGGCATTCAATCAGAACCAGCTTCGAGCATTGGTCTAATCAGAAATACATCTGCTCCCCATCCCAAGGACTGTCTTCTCCAGAGCTCAGAGCCAATGTCTTGACAGGTTCCATACTCGGGCCTCCTTGCTGTTGCTCGATGTGTCCGAAGCTAGGTGAAGCGTGTTCCTCCGCATCCTCGCCGAGTCCCACGCTCTCGCCCTCGATATCCGACATGTTTTCGTCCTGGGCATGCTGAGGGAGATCCTGATGAGGGCGGTCTTCCGAGCTGTCAGTGTAAGAGCTCCCACTCATCGATTCGTCTGAAGAGCTGTCCTCGAAATCCTCCTCCTCCGCGCCTTCATCGTCGCCGGTCTCTCCTTCATCGTCGCTGGTCTCTCCTTCATCGTCGCTGGTCTCTCCTTCATCGTCGCTGGTCTCGTCTAGGGAGGTAAGGGTGGATAAGGTACTGTCGTCGTCGTCGTTGTCTTCGCCGTCGTCATCGTCTGCACCGTTATCCTCGTCATCTTCTGCACCGTTCTCGCAATCGTGGTGCTCCTGGAGCGACTCACTTGACGCGCTGTCAGCACCGCTGGTAACGGACATCGTCTCCTGGTCGGATTCGAGGACCGGCAGCATTTCCGGGGGGGAAAGTTGTCGTATAGTGCATCACGGTCCGGATCGAAGCGCTTCAGGTAGGCTAGCACTTCGTCGTCGTGATCGCGCCTCTTGTATAGGTTAACCCCGATGTTGTGAAGAAACTGTGACTTGCCCAGACCGATGGCCTCAAAGCGCTCGATGACCGGGCCTCGGCACCAGAGGTTGGCGACCAGCAGTGCAGGAAAGTGATTCTTGTCGCAAAAGCCAACGCGACCGATCCTTGAGTGTGTTCGCGCTCGCAAGTACTTGAGGGCTGGAGCGTCGAGGAGGGTGAAGAACAGGGCATCCAGATGATACACGCAGACCGTCAAATGCATCAGGCTCTTAACCTCGATACGCGCGTGCGGCTGTTGTTGTGGTTCTTGATTGTGTATGTGGACGAGGTCCCAGGGATCCGCTTCCACGATCTCCAGCGCCTTGACGTCCGGAGCCGCGTTCATCATCTTCAGCGTCCATTGCCAAGTCCGGATGCTGCTTCGTATATGATGAACCGCAAGGCAGATCGTGTGCGCGCCCCGAAGGTTGCTGAAGAACTTGTCGGGCTGGTGGGAAGTGACCCGTAAGGCAGGCGCACGTAGGAGGAAACGCTTCAAGTGCTGTCCTCCTTCCTGATTCGCGTAGATCTTGTCTAAGTCCAAGACTGGCCGAGCCCAGCTGGTGAACTCCGCGGGTGTGTCGCTAATAAGGACGATCTCCGTGAGCTGAGGGATCTGGCGGAGAATGTCGGAGATAGCTTTCACCACGTCGGCCCGCACAGAAAAGAGCAAGTGCAAGACTCGGAGTGTGGGATTCGGAATCGGGATCCGAGACAGGAACTCCAGACTGTCTTGCCATAATGCTTCCCGGGTGTCCCGCATAGTCTCGTGGATGTTGGAACCTCGCACTCGTATGTCGGCCCGGAGCCACACTGCCTTTTCCGCGCCACTCTTGTTGTACCACACGATCTGAGGACGAACAGCCGTCACTCGAGGCCAGTTTCGACCGAGGTGAACGAACCAGTAGAGCTGATGCTCGAGCTCGCCTTCGCCGACAGCGGGCATCCAGTGGGTGAGATGTGCGCGAACGGCGTAATGCTGCCAGTCTGGGATGCCGTCGAAGCGCCGTTCGGTGCAGAAGTGTACAAGGTCGGCCATGTCCTTGTCGACGAGAGATAAGTTTTGGAGCGTTTGAGCCGAGGTCAGGAATGGGGTTGATTCTCCGCCAGCGTCATTGACATTCATGGCGTCGTCCACACCACCCGACGCGATCTTGCGGCGCGATTCGACATGCAGGTTTTTAGAGGACATCTGAGTACCGGAATCTGAAGGTCAGCCAAACAGCTCTCAGCATGTGCTGCGATCCAATCGTGACGGACTCACCTCAAAGCCGGTCTGGGATCAGCGAGTAGAGGCCGGAGCTTTGCAAGGTGGATATTGTGAGCAGGGCAGGTGGATGCTTCAGAAGCTGGTCGGACTGCAGGTGTGGGCATAGAGTAGGGTCTTCAGCACAGCTTAAGGACAGCTACTTATGGAAAGTACTCACCGTGATGGCTCAGCATCCGATCCATAAGAATCCGAAGCGCTCGCTGTATTCCGTCGCATCCCTTGATACATGCGCTCTGGCGCCTATTGTTGATGAAAACCTCCATAGTGCAGAACGTAAGAGTTGCCTCGTCTGCCGCCAGATCCGAACGTAGTGGTGGTGGTGGTGGTGGATGCCTCTTGGGGTGCAGGTAGGACATTCCAAGTTCCAACCAATGCACCAATTAAAGTGCACCAATCTAATCTTATCATCTGTGCACCACTTTATTCCTGAAAAATGATGCACCACTTATGGACCATGGCAAGCCGCAGCCGCATGAGTTGGAATGAATGAATGCATCGATTTAAATCCTGCGCATCAACCACCACCATCGGCCGCGCGTCCACACTCCACCAACGCAACCACGACTCTGCTCACAGCCATGAGTCGCCTTCACACCGACAGCATCGAAACCAGACTACGACTCCGCTCACCGCCACAAGCCCAGATGGTTTACCCAGCAGCAGCAGCAGAGCAGACTACGACCCCGCTCACAGTGAAAGGTTTAGCAGGTTCATGCCGCAGCAGCAATGTCGAGACGAGCGCCACGACCCCGCTTACAGTGATAGGTCTACGTGTGCTCACCTCAATCGAGTTTCACATCCGCCAAAGTGATGCATCGATGTGGTGATGCTAAGGATTCAACGGGACAACGCCCTTCACAATCTCCTTCCTGCCCAACTGCACAATCGGCACATGCCGCCAGCAACGGTACACGCAGCCAGCAACTTACACGCTCGAGAAGACTGGATTCACTCGTCTCACCGCGTGCGGACCCTCCGGAACCCTTCTCGTGCGCCATCATGGTTCTTCACAAGGCACCCATATACACGTGTCTCTCGTTGTAGATTCACCCATCCTTGGTGAGTTGCCCAGGCACTTGTCGATTTGACTCGGTGCTGACCTTTCTCTGTCTCGTCTCCTACGTACCACGGTCTCATCATGTCCAGTGTGGAAGAAGCGTTCGCAATCGTGTCCACCACCAACATACGATCCATAGTCATGCATACATGCAAACAACGAGGTGGATCTCGAATGACCCGTCCCGAGCTTCTCGACACTCTCGTCAATACCATGCTTGCAAGGGAGCTACAAGATCTCACAACTGGTGCGCGGCGCAGGGTCGACAATGATCCAGATTGGATTTTTCGGCGCTTGCCAATCATACACCGTACTATGGACGAACACTTCGGCTCTGCCATCTTCCGCTGCTACCTGAACACTGCGTGTCGCAGGCAACATGAAGGACTCCATCTCTTCCTCGAACCCACTTATCGCTCTCACGCGTCATCCGCCTCTTCAACTTCGTCGCCCGCCGACACCCACTTCGTCCTCTTCAACGC